>OY763890.1:9543311-9732011 GCA_963667165.1 Barbarea vulgaris | reverse complement strand
CTCTTTTTAACTCTTCCATCTTGACATACTCTATTAGACCAAACTTCACATTAAAGATCGTTTTGTCTGAAATGGTTTTGGCATGCATGGCATCGAGATTTCGGATGCCTAAAACGAAACTATATCACTATGATTTTAAGATATTGCCATATAATATAAAGATATTTTAGTTAGTTTTTATATTAAATATATAATAGATTAATATCCATTTCTCATAAAATTATTTTCTATTTTTTTCCAAATCTAAAATATTAAAGTAATTTAAATTTTAACATAATTTATTTTAAACATTTTTACTTGTTTTAGAATATTTGATAAATTTAATGTTATTTATGATAAAATTTGAAAATTTTATTTATAAGAAATGGTTAATGTCTATCAAATTATTTATGATATATAAATATTTTATACTGACAAGATTGAACAAAATATGAACTAATTGATTGTGTTATTAACATATTATACTAATGCAAATATATAAATAGAGATTGAAAAAAGAAGAAGAGAGCATGGAAATTTTGTGGACTCATCAAATTTGTTAGAGAATCAAATTTCCATCAAAACCAAAAGGTATCTAACTATCTATATTCAAACCCACGACATGGTTGGAATAAAAAGGTTTCCACAACCAATTGAACCAAAGAATTACTTCAAAATGACACCCCTTATTTTCTTTATATAATGTGATGTCTAAAACGTGGGTTTTACCAGTTTTAACTCAGTGCCATATCTCGATCTCGGGCAAATTTTTATTCTTTAGGTAACCTCTGTTTGTTATGCCTAACTATGGTTAACTAGCGGTATATGTGTTTAATTGAGACAAAAATCTAACCACAAGGTTCAAAAAAGTTAAATTTTGATTAAGATTTGTAATTTAGTGATTCGCATAAAATGAATTATAATTAGATTATGTATTTATGTTATGTAGAGATGTTAAAATGGGCTACAATTCACTGACTAAGATTTTAAATCGTGTGTCATATGAACTAGTCTACAAAAATATTGCAGATTTAGTGTTTTAATCAAAATTAGTACCATTTGACCCCAAAAAATATCAAAATCAGTACCAAATACCAATTAGTTATAACGACAGCTAATCATGTTTTCATGTTTGGTACTAAGTCTACACATAATTAATTGGAGCGTTAAATAGACGTACTTATCTAATCCGGGAAACCACGTCATCTGAGATTAGTTGAGAAAACGACACATCTTGCCGTTTCATCTTTTCTCAGCTCTAAATATCAAGTCGTCTTTGGTGTTTAAATAATAAGAAGAGACGGCGTGCCGTTTTGTCAAACATAGTTGACACCGTTTAATTCGAACTTTACAACTTGACCCGTATTATTTAAATTTATCTATCTCACCCAGCCTGACCCTACTATGTACATAAAATAGAAAGACTTATAAGATAAACTTTAAATTTACATGCGGCTATCTTATCCAATTGCATTTTCAATAAGTTACTAGTGATAAAGTGTTAGTGATTTTAAAAACTTTGCTCGAGTGAAGTGATAGAAAAACAAAATTAATATAGTGTAGGAATATCAATCGGTATATAATTAAAGTTTTCGTAAGTTAGAGTAAAATCAAAATAACAAAAGGAGTCAAACTCAATTTTAAACTTAATAAGGACACATTTTTCAAATACTTACAAGATAACCAATTCAAATATCAGTCAGCATGTGTATTTTGTGCATCTACTCATCTCTAATCTCTAAATAAAAACAAGATCATCCGAATATTTTACTGAAGAAGATGCCATATTATATGCATTGTTATAGTAATGTTTCTATATTTTAATTTGCCTACTAACAACATCAGATCATATTTTAAATGTTAATGAATAATATAAAAAAAAACTTTTGATTCCTTCTCTAAAAATGTAATAGCCACAAGAAACTTTTAAGAAAGCGCCATTTCTGCTTCTACTTCGATCCTTGTGATAAAAAAGTTTCTTCCTGTTTTTTTAATTTTCTTCCCTCGTTTTACGCCTCACCGCTCTTATCTTCCTCTTCGCTTCAATCCCTGAAGTTTATATCAAATCAGAAACAATTTTCCGAAAATTTAGTAACCTCAATCGGAAAAAAGTCATACAATTTTCCGGTTTACCGGCGAAGAAACAAACCACGATGGCCAACGACGGAAGTAGCGGCGGTAACAATAAGGATCCGTTACTTCAATACTTTACAAATAGCCCTAGATTTAAAAAACCACCACAGCTTCTATTTCCATTACCTGAAGACGGCGAAGTCGCGATTCCGATTCCTCTGCCGATGACACCATCGGAGTTCAAAGAACGTTTAATCTTCGGACCTTTCTCACGCTCGCCTCGAGATTCATCTCAATTCCTCGATTCTCTCTCTCAGAAACCTTCACCGTCGTCATCTTCCTCCGCCACGGCCACCTCCGGAGTTAATCCATTCTCCGATTCCTCAACCCTAGATCCTCTCCTCCCACCACAACAACAACTGGAGCCATGGCTTTCCGATCACAATTCGAACCAGTCTCACGGCCACGCACTTCACCGATCCAAAACCGCACCAGCAATGGCTGTAATCAATGATTTTCATCACCCAATTCGTTCAAAAGATCCAACAGAGACGTCAAGATCCGTTGTAAGGCAAGCTTTTGCTCTTCTCGTCGTGTATCTCTCCTTAGGTGTGCTTATCTACTGGCTCAATCGTGATCACTACGTTGTGAATCAAACTCATCCTGTAGTTGATGGATTGTACTTTTGTATCGTTACAATGTGTACGATTGGTTATGGAGATATCACTCCAAACAGTGTGGTTACTAAGCTGTTCTCGATCATGTTTGTGCTTGTTGGGTTTGGTTTCATTGATATTTTGCTTAGTGGGATGGTCTCTTATGTTCTTGACCTTCAAGAAAGCTATATGTTAGACTCTGCTAAGCGGAGAGACGAGCCGGACAAGGCGAGATCGTATATAATCGATGTGAAGAAAGGAAGGATGAGGATTAGGTTGAAAGTGGCTTTGGCATTGGGTGTTGTGGTTTTGTGCATTGGTGTTGGTATTGGGATTATGCATTTTATCGAGAAAATCGGGTGGTTGGATTCGTTTTATCTCTCGGTTATGTCTGTTACTACTGTTGGGTATGGAGATCGGGCCTTTAAGACATTGCCCGGTAGGCTTTTCGCTGCAATATGGCTGCTTGTGTCTACGTTAGCCGTGGCTCGGGCTTTTCTGTACTTGGCTGAGGCGAGAGTGGATAAGAGGAATAGAGAACGGGCGAAGAAAGTGCTTTGTGAGACAATGTCTGTCTCTCAGTTTTTCGCTGCTGATATTGATAACAATGGCTGTGTGAGGTATTTTGACTTATTTCCCTATCTTTTTTTACATGCTCTGACACTCTCCTTACGGGTTGGGTTATATGAATCTTAAACCGATTTTCGAATTAATAGTGTGATCCTTAGGTTTCTTATAATATCCATTTGTGACATCCTTATGTTTTATGCATTTCTTAGGAGTCATCCAAAAGATAATGTCTTTGATATTAGTCTTTCCAATTTCGTTCGTGTAGAGGATTTTTGTTAACAAAAACATTCCTAGCTCATTAGGTTATTAGGTTCTTGAAGGTGTTAGATTCCTCAGTTAATGCATCTTCTGGACTTCTTTTCGTAAATCTTTTTTTTTTTTGCAATTATAACACTAAGATGGAGATTTGTCATATGAGATGTCAAAGCATCGTTATTTTGTCTTTGTGATCATCTAGATTATGATGTTTCAGACTGAGAAAGGGAGGCTTAGTCGCATTTTTGGATTTAACACCATGCAAATGGTTTGCTTACAAACTCAAATCTGAGATATCTTTCTGGGTTTTTGGTGTTTGCAGTAAAGCAGAGTATGTGATATACAAACTGAAGGAGATGGAGAAAATAACCGATAAGGACATAATTCCAATCTCCAAACAGTTTGACAAACTCGACCGATGCAGCAACGGAAAGATTACTCTTTTAGATCTCTTGGAAACTAGCAGTGGCGATTGATCATCATCTGCAACGTTTTGGTTTTAGTTAGTTTACAGTTGCAAATTACATCCTGTTCAACGATGCTCATGATGGTAATGATGTGATGAGGAGTCCAGTTTCCGGTTTACTCAAACTGGTTTGGGCCGGTATTATGTCTTTGGTCTTGTCTTACATAATTGGTTAAGCAGGATTCACTGATTCACATCACCAAAAGTTACCCTCACCTTTCACCCAAGATTATGAGGATTTGGGCTCTCCAACCGGTTTGATGTGTTGCCAAATGGTTATGTCATCGGTTTACTTTGGTAGGATGGTAAGATATGTGATTTTTGCAGATATGGATCAAGAGTTACATGGGTTTAATGTATATAAACTTGGTGGATCAGGTTTTGATCGAAGTTTTTCTGGTCAATGAAATAAAACAGTACTCCCTCTGTTCCAAATTAATAGATGTTTTGGCTAAAAACACACATATTAAGAAACCTACTTTTCTTTACAAAATTATCATTTAATGTTTTATTTAAAATTTATTTACCCAATCAAAATGTAAAGTTTGCATAAAAACTAACAAAACATCTAATAAAATGGAACAAGAAAATTGACTCAAAACTTCTATTAATTTGGAACAGAGGGAGTAACTTTTTCTTTAGAGATAATTTTTTTCCTAAAGATTCGAATGAGTTTTCTTATTCAATTCAAAAAGAGTTTTACTGTTATAATACATCAGCTTATCAAATTAGTTATACAGTAATGAATATGTAATCGATCATGTACAGGCCCAACATGATGATTTCCTGATATCAATTAATGAAAAATGTAATTTGTATCATTCCTTCAAACAAACAGGATTTTAATACTATTATAAATTTAAAATTTATTAGCTTTAACAACTCTTCAGTTTTCACTTTTCAGAAAGAGGATGTGTGTGAAAGAACAGAAAATACAAGAGATTCCTTTTTATTCATGTATATTATACTAAACACAATAATAATAAACACACCTAACAATAAACCTGCCCCAACTATTATTCTATTTTAAAGCTAAAGTCAACAATTTCATTCTCTTTACGTTTTGAATTTTAATAATAATATTAAAATAATAGTAATAATTATGTGAATACTAGAAATAACTTTCGTATTTATAATATCTTTATAAGTTAGGCACATATCCCCAAAATGGGTCAGACATTTCAACTGCAGACAGATACAGTTATGTGTTTGTGTGTGTGTGTGTAGTATATATGTGCTTAATATTAGCAATGTTTTTTCTTAATGTTACGAAGTTACAAACTTGCAAATACAGAGAAGTCCACGGTCTAACTTAGGGTGATTAGGAAACCAACAAAAAGAAATCAAATTTAGTATTAACTAAAGTAAAGAAGAACTTTATTAATTGTGGGGGATATATTCAAATGAAGCTTTACGGATATGACAGCGCAAACGATTAGGCACCAATTACGGCGTTCAGTTTGTGCCTAAACTATAACTGTGTTTATTATATATACTTAGTTTACATTTATGTGGATAGGTACAACAAGCTGAAACTACCATTTTTTATTTTCTTTTTGACATCAAGCAGATACTATCATACTACCATTATATGCAATAGAAGGTTGGGATTTATATAATGTTAGAGATTATTATATTACTTAGTACTCCAATAATAGTTGCAGTTTTGTCCAAATTAAGAATGATAAGAGTTGATGGTTTTGGTCAAATGAGCAGTTAATGTCTCTTTTGGTTCATTGAGCATTATTCGCTTAATTTCGACAAAAGATTACTAGATTAGTACTTGTTTTCCTCGAAAACGTTTTTCATCATAGTTTGCTTTGACCAAAAAGCGTTAGAAACATGGAATTATTGTTTTAACTTTTTTCATTGATAAAAGTCATTATACACGAAAACATGTCCTTCGATTCCTTTAAACAAAAAAATTAAATTAAGATATAGGAGTATATCATAGTTGCTATCACTCTTTGAGGTATGTATATAATGTCGGACCATCCAAAACATTCTAGTTATCATGTATAGAGATTATCAAACGTAAGCCAAAAAGTTAGGCGTGACACACAAAAAAACAATTGATGTAGGAACGTGAAGAGAATGAGTTGAACCCTTCACCTACCCAAAAATTGGATTGTGAGAGAAACCACTATACCATGAAATATCAAATTTTCAGTGATTAAAATGGATTCCTCGATGTTTTGTATTTATCTCCTTTTCTTTTTAGGGTGATGTATATTGAATATTTTTTACTTTGACCACATTAAAGTTGATGTATGTCCCCTTCCTATTTGTCATGTCGGTTAGGCATTATATGTATCCTTCTCGATTTACATATATTGATGAAAACGATTTCTAGCTATTAAAAAGAAGAAAAGAAAAAAACATCTACCATAAGGTACATAACAACTTTCCCATAATTATCGCAAATAAATTTGTACGATTATCTATAAAAGAAATTTCTCACTATAGATAAAGCGTTTACCATTGTTTACATAATGTTAGCATTTTACATAATTTAAATACTATAAGTTTGACCATCTTTTCCTTAATATACTATTCATTTAGATGCTCCTTTACTTGCCAAGAGAAAGTTCTAATGTGAAACGAAAATATGGTAGCGTAATGATGATCTCATTTATCCGTCAGCATAAGTAACGATCCACTCCACTTAGCTACGTCATTCTAAGTCCCATATACCACTAATTTTCCTTAATTTTCCTTGAATGTTATAAGAGTTTTTTTTGGGTCAAATTATTACATTATTGTTATTTTATTAAAGAATAAAATATAGAGAGATTCATATATTTATATTTTATAAATTATATACCCAAGAATTGTAGGGTCTATATATAATTGCATCTTGACTAGGAATTTAAAGTTCACCTATTGAATTATTATTAAGGTTCGTGAAAAGCAGTAAGGGAAGAAGAAGAAGAAGAAGAAGAGAAGATCAGTATAGCACGTGCCGAGTCATGTGTCGGCGACGGTCAAATGCCGGTGCCAGTATTTACACGTGGCTGCCTAATACTCCCAAAATAATTTGTTTCTTTTAAAAAAAAATCTTTTTAACCTTTTTATCGTTTGAATCTTTGACTGCCGCTTCCTTCGTTCTTCACACCAAGCGACCGGTGACTGACTGTTTCCGGTTTCCAGTAACCACATAGTCGACGCTGACTAAGACTCCTTCAATTACGTCGCCTTCCTCCACGCGCTTAGTCGTAGCGCGTGTTCCCATGTCCGTCCACTATGCCACGTGTATTATAGAAAGAAAAATGAAGATGAGAACTTTTCATGTCTTACTTTTTGGCCCCATAAATAAGGCAGCACACCAAAAGAACCCAAGTTTATGCATGTTTATCAAATGTGGAAAAATAAAAGTAGATTTATAGGAGAGAATTTTATATTTACTACTCTTGAACGAAGACTTGCAATTCAATTATTTCAGAGTTGAAATAAAGAGAGTTAAATAAGCATTATGCATAGAAATTTACAGAAGCTAAGTAAGTATGTTTCCTCGCTAGAAGCCAGTACTTTTGCAGCTCTATTTTGTCAACTTAGCTTTTATACAAGTTCTTATTGCCAGAAATCAAAAAGGCATTTAAAAGGCCTATAGTTATATCATAAATAAAAATTAATATTCACATTATATCCTATTTGTTGAATATATACATTTTCTTTTTAAAAATGCACTTTTAAACAACCCTAATATATAAGCTACATTAACTTGCTTTCACATTGTTTATTAAATTTTTCTTTGTCAACCATTTGATTGATAAAACAATATAAAATTCATATTTTGTTATTTTTATATAACATTCAAAATATAACTGATACACATAAGAAATTAATGAATTAATTAATTAAAATGAAATCTTTTAACAGAACAAAACAATCTTTTAGAAATATAAGAAATATTGAGAGAAATTTTTTTTTTTTAATTAATAAAAAATATAAGTACTAACACGACTACGGACGGAATCAAACGCGTACCATTAAATCATATCCTATTATAAAGTTTTACTCGTTAATTAACTTCTCTCCAAATACATACTAATATTATTCTTCGCTCTTTTATCTCTCTCTTCCTTTTTGAGTTTCAAAATGCATAAATACGAGACGAAGACCCAATTAAAGTCCAAGCACCAATCTAGACCAGAGGAAAAAAACCTAATCCCCAAACCTAAAAGATCTTTTACTTCTTTATCTTCTTTACTTTTCTTTTTTTTTTGGTTCTCTCTTCATTGTTCTTCACCATGTCTAATGAAACCAGAGATCTCTACAACTATCAATACCCTTCATCTTTTTCTTTGTACGACATGATGAATCTGCCTACTTCAGCTCCATCTTCTTATGGAAACATCTCATCACAAAACGCTTTTGATCCATCTTCTTACTCCTTCACTGATTGCCTCCAAAGTTCTCCAGCAGCGTATGAATCTCTACTTCAGAAAACTTTTGGTCTTTCTCCTTCTTCCTCAGAGGTTTTCAACTCTTCGATCGATCAAGAACCGAACCGAGATGTTACTAATGACGTCATCAATGGTGGTGTAAGCACCGAGACTGCAACTAGGGTTTCTGCATCTTCTTCCTCTAGTGAGGCTGACCATCCCGGCGAAGATTCCGTCAAGAGCCGGAGGAAACGAGAGTTAGTTGATAATGGAGGTGAAGAAGATCAAAATTCCAAAAAAATGTAAGTAATAAAGATATTTTTATGAAATATATGTCATTGTGGATGCCATTATACCCTTCAATTTCTAGATCTCCATTAGATCCTCAGGTTATATTAAAATATAACTAAATAATGAATCTCACATGATCGTCTCGTTTAGTAAATATTATCTAGTATATGTGCACTAATCTGATAGTGCATGAATTTTCAGAGGGAAAACAAAAAAGAACGAGGTGAAGAAACAAAGAGAGCCACGAGTCTCGTTTATGACTAAAAGTGAAGTTGATCATCTTGAAGATGGTTATAGATGGAGAAAATACGGCCAAAAGGCCGTCAAAAACAGCCCTTATCCAAGGTAACTAAAATTTTATTTTATTTTTATTTTTTTGCATTTTTTAGATAACCATGAAGTTGTAAGCCTATCTAGTCTATAATCTCTTTTGACCGGGCCTTATGTGCATTTTAAGGCTATTTTTTGTTAGAAAATTGTAATAACATAATATTGTAACTAATAATAGCAAATGCAAATGGATAATAGGAGTTACTATAGATGCACGACGCAAAGGTGCAACGTGAAGAAACGAGTGGAGAGATCGTTCCAAGATCCAACGGTTGTGATTACGACTTACGAAGGTCAACACAACCACCCGATTCCGACTAATCTCCGGGGAAGTTCTGCCGCGGCTGCTATGTTTTCAGCCGCTGACCTCATGACTCCGAGAAGCTTTTCACATGTTATGTTTCGGTCGTCGGCTTATACTAACAGTGGTGGTGCTGCTGCGGCTTTGGATTACGGATACGGACAAAATGTGAATGCAAACCCTAGTATGCATCAGGAGTATCATCATGGGGGTGAATACGAGCTCTTGAAGGAGATTTTCCCTTCCATTTTCTTCAAACAAGAGCCTTGATCGATCATTGTTATAATATACACTCATATATACTAATTATATATATCTATATATCTTATATATATATATATATATAGAGAGAGAGAGAGAGAGAGAGGTGGAGAGAAAAACATTCCAATTTATATGTAATTTAAGATCTTATTTTGTCTCTCTTATTTGCATGTACATATTTTTTCATGAGAGAATGTGACAGAAATTGGGCTTGGATTATATTTGATGATGGTTAGTGTGTTGACGTTAGATATATTATTCCTATTCGGTTATGTAAAATCATATTTTCTTCTTTTGTGAAGTTTTATTTCATTATGTCGTGTCATGTGTACTATCATATGTAGAAGCGAAAAAGACATAACTCTAGCTAGGATAGATTTCCCAAATGTTGAATTTGGGAAACTTAATTATAAAATTACTTATTGATTTCAGTTATGGGTTGATCATTTCAAATTCCAAGAATATTCAATTTTTCACTATTCATGAGAATTAGTCTACACTTGTTAAAAAAGAGAGGCTCACATGAGATGAAGAACTTATAAGTTATAATTGAAAATTTGATATAACGGTGTTAGATATATATAAAAGGTTTAAGTTGTGGGAAAAAAAAAAGAGTTGTGGGCGACGAATATATATGTGTGAACAAGTGATCAAAAACCAAAACAAGTTGAGTTCTTCCTTGTGTCATAATAGAATGGACCCGAAGAAAGATTTGACTGCTTCTGCTTTCTATCTTATCCACACACACATGGAAACATATATAGACTCTGGACCACTAATATTACCCCTACCATCAAATCTGAAAATAATATTTAAATTCCAGAAACGAGTAATAAAAAAAAAAAAAAATCTCTTGAACATATATATCAAACCTCAGAATTAACAACAAGGAATGAAGAAGACAAAAAATAATCTCAGAGAATAAAATCTCTTGAATAACTTTGTAAATGTACGTAGCTAACAAAATTAACTTTAATTTAGCTAGCTAACAATGTAGTGTTAGACTAGTAGTCAGCTATGCTAAATCCAGCTAACTAGTAACTAAACACCCAATTGAACTTAGCCAGGACTATTTATTGTTGATAAAATATATATTTTTGAATCCAACTTTTCATCCAATAATATTACTTATTTTCCTACTGAAAAGAGTTATGGACATAGTAGAGTGTATTGTAGAAACCGAGAGATGAGATTATACAATGTTCAGAGAATTAATGGATCCATATAAATGTAATATTTTATGACAAAAAAAAACAATACCAAAATTCTGAAAATAATTAAAAGGATCACCGGATCATCGTATATGTATGGATACAATATTTGGGAGTGCATTTATGTCATATACCTGAATTTAGCTGAATGCATGAAATGAATGATTAATATATCTCAATAATAATATGATATGATTCATGAGAGCATCATACATATCATGTGGCTTTCTGAATTGCAACATGCGCGCTCTGATGTAACTTCATTTTCCTATTTGAAAATTAAATTCTATTTTGAAAATTCAACTGATATGTCCAATCTCTCCTGTTACTGATGATCAATTATTCAATTATCATACTCAATTCGTATAAAATCACTTCAAACACTAGTGTTTTTGGGAGACGTTTCTGAAAGGTTTAAAGTGTTTTGACACATAATTTTTTTTTCCACAATTAATATCACTCGCAAAATTTGAATCGGACTAATCTTGAAAAAAGAAACTTGAACATGCATCAGTAGAGCCATATATAGAATCACGCTTGACATATAATTCTTCCAAAGCTAATTAAGGTATGTTCGCAAAAATGTTTAGCAATTTTGATAAACATAATGAATAAATAAAAAAAAATCCTTTATATGTTTTAAATTTTGACTAAAATTATATAGTCGGATTTGTATACTTGTACTGCATGATCTTTGCAAAGAAATTTGAACCTTGATTTCTCTAAATTGATGTTGGAACCCGGATTATACACAGGGAAATAAAAAAAAAAGAAAACTCCAATCATATATCGATTCAGACGACAAAATCCATTTGACAAAAATCTATTATATGATAAAACATTAATTTACTATTTTTTATAATTTCAGTAATATATTAATTTGATGATATATATGCAAACAAATCTCGTGATAATGATTTCTTGACGGGGGTCGTTATCAAAATTCACCTAACAAAAACAAAAAAAGAAGAAGACAGAATGTTAAAAAGAGAAGCAAAGTTATAAAAGATCTTCCGGGAGAATCAAGTAATTGCCAAACCCCCTACTCCCTAGACAACTATAATGATATGAAAAGCATAATATATACAAATCTAGAAAGCTCCGTTTTAATTTATTAATTAATAAATTTAATTTCCATCTAAAGAAAATAAATCAATTTTAAAGAGAATTTAAATCATATTCTAATGGCGGAATGTCATCTTTCAAATACTACTTCTCCAAGATGGGACCCGAATACAAAATCTAATCACTGAAACCATTTTGGACGTATTGATATAATGATTCTAAACTATAGGAGAGTAAAATTACCAATATCATTAAATGAAAATTCCGTGGATATTACAGAAAAAATTGTAGTTGACATTCGTTGGTTTATGCAAAATGTTTGCACGTGATGACATAACTCATTGTTTCATGCAAAACACTACATTCGAATCCAAATCTGGCTAAACTGAATAGCTTTAATCCTAACAACTAGAGCTAACCATGACCACGAGCCCACGGTTTATATGAAAGCTAGAGGTAGATTTGGCAAACATATAGTTTATAAAGAACTGTGGTTTTTAGGATATCATTGGTCCTAAATTGTTTTTAGGATATCATTGGTCCTAAATTTTTTACCACCTCCTTTTTGACTTAACATATTATATAGTGAATAGAATTGTTGAAAGTATATTATGATATGTATCAAATCATCAATCTTCGATCAATCAATTAATTGGAGTTTACTGGTAAATGTTATTTATATACTATGTACTCTTCATACATCTTTGATACGTCTCTTTTTATTTAAATGACAGATACAATAATCCCACTTTCAAAAAATAAAAATAATAATCCAACTTTTACGCACGTCAATTTAAGATTTAAGTCTAAGTGGACATAAATAATCTTTATTATCACGGTCTTTAAAAGGTGTACAGTAGGGCACAACATGAAATTATATATTAATAACATATATAAAAAAAACAAATAAAAACAAATATCCCACAAATACCTTATCTTGTTACGTAATCGCTTGGTTACTGTAAGTTCAATAGATCAAGTGTTTTTTTTTTGGTCTAGTTGCGTTTCCGAAAACTTTCTAAATGTTGCATTTTTAGGATCTTTTATCTAAGACCATGTGTATTGGTGAATCTCTCATATATAAAAAGATTAATAAAATAGTAAATATTAATATTTAATTAAGAGAGTTTCTAAAAAATATGGAGAAAATAAAAAATTCTCTCAACTTTTTTTAAAATCTCTCTTAACTAAATATTAATATTTATTATTATAATAATTTTTTTATACAGTACATAAGAAACTTTAGTGAAAAAAAATGCACATGTTCCAAGTCCCATTTGGGTTAGAGTTTAAGCACTCTCGAGTATTCATTTCCTTGAAGAAAAATGGGCCCAAAAAATATGAATGTCCAAATTAAGCCCAAAAAAATAAAGCTCCCACGCGGTCGAGCTTCCTACAAGGTAGTGGAAGAAGGAGAGATCGTGGGAAGTAAAAAAAAAAAAACGGTTAACGAATTGTAAAAATGATTTTTTGATTCCCTTTTTAATTACAATATACAGTTAAGCAAAGAAAAATTAACTTTCAAGAAACTCTTTGAAAAGCAGTTTTTAAATCTTAGGAGCAGTAGTGTTTCAATCGAGATGGAGAAGTTTCGTTACCTGAAAATTTTCATTTTCATCTTCATAATATTATCATCGTCTTCTGAAGCAGATAACAACTTGAGTCTGCGAAACAGAGTAGACAAGAGCTCTGTTTTTATTGTCAATGTTCGTAGCTTTGGTGCTCGAGCTAATGACCATAGAGACCACACCAAGGTTTTTTTTTTTTTTTTAAATATTTCATAGATACATAATAACAAGAATAAGCTAATCAATTGATGTTTTAAAGGCCTTTGTAGCAGCATGGGACAAGGCATGTAAATCATCTTCAAGCTCTGTACAACTTATAATACCAAGAGGTGAATTCTCTGTTGGTCCTCTCAAATTCTCTGGTCCTTGTACTAATGTATCCAATCTCACTGTCCGGGTTAAGGTAAATTCAAACTCTCCATTATCTCTTTGAATCTTTTTTTTTTGTTGTGTGTTTTTGGTTAATGTTGTTTCTTGCTATACACGTAACTGAAATTTAGGGTCATCTCAAGGCATCAACTGATCTGTCAAAGTACAGATCAGGTGGTGGTTGGATTGAGTTTGGATGGATCAATGGCTTAACTCTTACCGGAGGTGGAACATTTGATGGTCAAGGCGCTTTAGCTTGGCCGTTTAATAACTGTACTTCTGATTCTAACTGCAAACTCCTCCCAACAGTGAGAAGAAAACTCTTAAAACAACATTGAGTTTGATCTTCTTTTTAAAGTTTAATGAATCGAAACTGTGTTTGTTGATTTCAGAGTTTGAAGTTTGTGGGAATGAACAGAACAGTTGTAAGAAGGATAAGCTCAGTGAACAGCAAGTTCTTTCACATAGCATTAGTAGAGTGTAGAGACTTCAAAGGCACAAGACTCAACATCACTGCTCCTTCTGATAGTCCTAACACTGATGGCATCCATATCGAACGCAGCTCAAATGTATATTTCTCGCGTTCACATATCGCAACTGGAGATGATTGTGTCTCTATAGGACAAGGGAATTCTCAGATTACAATCACAAGTATCAAATGTGGACCAGGACATGGTATAAGGTAAAAAATGTAACGAAACCGCTTTTTTTTTGTAACTGTTTCTTCTGTAGAGTTTGTTAAAACGGTTTGTTTTCTTGCGTTTGAAGCGTTGGGAGTTTA
Organism: Barbarea vulgaris; assembly: GCA_963667165.1. Lineage (NCBI taxonomy): Eukaryota > Viridiplantae > Streptophyta > Magnoliopsida > Brassicales > Brassicaceae > Barbarea > Barbarea vulgaris. The sequence goes on along the minus strand of OY763890.1, from coordinate 9,717,450 downwards.
GGGAAATATCCAAATGAGAAAGATGTGAAGGGACTAGTGGTTAGGGATTGCAAGATGAGCGGTACGACGAATGGGATAAGGATAAAAACTTGGGCTAATTCTCCTGGTTTAAGTGCAGCTACCAACATGACTTTTCAGAACATTATTATGAACAATGTGACTAATCCAATCATCATTGATCAGTCTTATTGTCCTTTCTCTTCTTGCGCTTCAAATGTGAGTCTTCTTCAACACTTAAATCTCTAGCTGCTTAACTAGTTTTTTGGAAGATTAAACAGTGATTAGATCCGGTTTAGCATTGTGCTTAGGTCATATAATCGGTTTATATTAATGGGACACTAATTAATCAGTCTTTGTAAGTTAAGATACCTGTCATGAACATTACAGGTACCATCAAAGGTGAAGCTGAGTGAGATATACTTCAAGAACATAAGAGGGACATCATCGTCAAGGGTCGCGGTGCAGCTGCATTGTAGCAGAGGAATGCCATGTAAGAAAGTGTACTTAGAGAATGTTCATCTTGATCTTTCTTCTTCTAAAGGAGGAAGAGGAAGAAAACAGAGCAGAGACAGAGGATACGAAGCTGTCTCTTCTTCTTGTAGAAATGTTAGAGCTAATTACATTGGGACTCAAATACCTCCTCCATGTCACTAATCATCCTCATCTTAATGTTTTTCTTGTAGTTTAACTTCCGTACTTGTTTTTTTCTTCACATGGGTCAAACAAAGTTCGAGAGTTTTGTCTGTAGATAATTTCATAGTATCCTAAAGAAAAATTCTTGGTTAATTTAAAGATAAATGATTAAGAAAATATCAATTAGGTAATTAAAATATTAGTTAGTTTCAATAAAGATTGAATGCGACAAAAATGGAGGAGATGCTTCATTCCAAGAGTGCCCTTTTAACAACTTCCGGGTAATAGCTAGCACAAATTTTTAGTACTTGATTTAAAAATTTATGCATACGAGCTTGTTATATAAGTTAAGCAACACATCATCTTTAGTTGCTTCCTCAGATATTGCTCACTCCGTTTTCAACAATGGGAGTAGAATCAGAAACTCAAGAACTCCATCTTCAGGTCAATGGCGGTAAGTATTCTAGCAAAAAATTCCGATGTAGAGCTTCTTGTGTTCTTGTCTTTACTTACATATCTTCTTCTTGTTCTGTTTCATGTGTTGATGATAGAACCTGCAGGGAAAATTTTAACAGAAGAGAGAAGTCACAGCTACTCATGGAGGTTAAGAGTGTCTCTCTACGTTACTCTTCTCTTAGCTGGAGAGACAATAGCCACTCTCTTAGGTAGACTTTACTACGACAAAGGCGGTAAAAGCACATGGCTTGAGACCTTGGTTCAGCTTGTTGGGTTTCCTTTAACCATTCCTTGCTATTATTACATAAAGCCTGAGCCTTCCAAGACTAAAACCATAACCAGAAAAACTACTTCTTCCTTCTTGACTCTACCTTTAGTGTATCTTGGACTTGGCTTACTTATTGCTGGACACAGTGTGTTATACTCTTTTGGTTTACTCTATCTTCCTGTTTCAACTTTCTCTTTGATCTCTGCGTCGCAATTGGCTTTTAATGCCGTCTTCTCTTACTTCCTAAACTCACAGAAGTTCACACCTTATATACTCAATTCACTTGTTCTCTTAACCATCTCTTCTACACTTCTTGTTATCCAACATGAGCCTGAATCTTCTTCTTCTTCCACTTCGAAGTTCTTAGCCAAGTCTAATTATGTGATTGGATACATCTGCGCGATCGGTAGCTCAGCTGGCTATTCCCTGGCGCTTTCTTTAACAGATTACGCGTTTGAAAAGATTCTAAAGAAATACACTTTCAAGGCGATTTTAGATATGATCACATACCCATCTTTGGTAGCTACTTGTGCAGTTGTGGTTGGACTATTTGGAAGTGGTGGGTGGAAACTTTTGAGTACAGAAATGGAAGAGTTCAAACTAGGGAAAAGCTCATACATTTTGATAACTATTGGTTCGACTATTTCATGGCAAGCTTTTTCTATTGGTAGTGTGGGTTTGATTCTTGAAGTTTCATCGCTTTTTTCGAATGTCATAAGCACTCTTTGTTTACCAGTTGTTCCTGTTCTAGCTGTTGTGTTCTTCCGAGATGAGATGAGTGGAATCAAGTTGGTTGCAATGTTTTTGGCCATATGGGGATTTGTTTCTTATGCTTACCAGCATTATGTCGATGATGGAAAACCAGAAGAAGAGCAAGAGCTTCCTCAACTTGAAGAAGAAGAAGAAGAAGAAGATTATAGTCATGTCCCAAGCTTAGACAAAGATCCAAGAACCAAAGCTTTTGTGAATTTTAATTTATAAAATCTTAAGTAAACAGTTATATATATTGTGTATTAGGCACTAGAATAAAATTAGAAACATTCCCTTTTAAATATCAAGTGCACTCAAGGCCTCTCTGTTTTCTTGGATCTTTGTTGATTTCTGAATCTAGTTCAAGAGATACTTAGACAGAAACAAAGGACACAACAAAATAAAACAAATTAGAAAAATAAACACTCGAGTAGACACTCTAGTATAAATTGTCCGTAGAATTGTTTTCACAAGTCCAAATTATTTGTTCTTCTACATTTTGTCAAAAAAAAAAAAAAAAAATCGTCCACGTAGTAGAAATTAGGCATGGGCATAATAGATCCGAACCCGACCCAAAAAAACCTATCTGAATCCGAACCCGAAATTTTAAAATACCCGAACGAGTTTTAAATTTGAAAACCCAAAAAACCCGAACCCGTACCTGAATATGTACCCGAATATACCCGAAATATTAGTATATACTAGTAATATATTAGTAATAGTTATACTTGTAATAAACAAAGTGTCCAAAATATTCAGATTTTTTGGGTATTTTGGATACTTTTTGATATTTTCAGAATATTCGGTTAACTCTCTCATTCTTCACTTCTCTTTTCATTTTATAGCCTTAATCTAATTTGGTATTATAATAATCAATTTTATATTTTTTTTTGGTAAAAAATAGATTTTTTGTTAATAATAATTTTTAGAAGGATATATTTGTTTAAAAATTTCTGTCATCTTTATTATTAGATAAATATTTATCTAAGTTTTTATATCTTCACTGTGTTTTGTTAATACAGAATTTAATAGTAATTAAGTACATGTATAATTTGATTCAGATTATTTTACTATTTTATGTGTTCATATATAGAAATTTAAATATAATATGATAATATACTTTGAATGAAAGTATTTATTACGTATCCATCTCCAAGAGAAAGTTTTGTTTAACTTTCTTTCTCTTCACATTTTTTTTCATTATATAGATAACAAGAGAATAATTTATGCAAAGCATTTGCATGAATGTAAAGTAAGCTGTTTCTCCCTCTGGTTTTATGATGGAAGCAGAATCAGAATCAGAAACTCAAGAGCTCCGTCTCTATGTCAATGGCGGTAAGTAGCTTATTTCCTACAAGATTCATTAATTCAATCAAACAATATAGAGCTTCTTGTGGTTACTCATGTTCTTATTCCGTTTCATGTGTTGATGATAGAACCCACAAGGGAATTTTCAACAGAGCAAAGAAGTCACAACTACTCATGGAACCTAAGAGTGTTTGTCTATGTCATTCTCCTCTTAGCTGGAGAGACATTAGCCACTCTCTTAGGTAGACTTTACTACGAAAAAGGCGGTAAAAGCACATGGCTTGAGACCTTGGTTCAACTTGTTGGGTTTCCTTTAACCCTTCCTTGTTATTATTACATAAACGCTGAGCCTTCCAAGACTAAATCCAACACCAAAGAAACTACTTCCTTCTTGAAACTATCTTTGGTATATATTGGACTTGGCTTTGTTGTTGTTGGACAGAGTGTTTTATACTCTTTTGGATTACTCTACCTTCCTGTCTCAACTTTCTCTTTGATCTCTGCGTCGCAATTGGCTTTTAATGCGGTCTTCTCTTACTTCCTAAACTCACAGAAGTTTACACCTTTTATACTCAATTCACTTGTTCTCCTGACCTTATCTTCAGCACTTCTTGTCATCCAACCTGAGCCTGAATCTTCTTCTTCTTCTTCAAAGTCCTTAGTCAACTCCAATTATGTTATTGGATACATATGCGCGTTTGGTAGCTCAGCTGGGTATTCTCTGACGCTTTCTTTAGCAGATTATGCGTTCGAAAAGGTTCTAAAGGAACACACTTTCAAGGCGATTTTAGATATGGACACATACCCATCTTTAGTAGCTACATGTGTTGTATTGGTTGGACTTTTTGGAAGTGGTGGGTGGAAAATGTTGGGGAAAGATATGGAAGAGTTTAAACTTGGGAAAGCCTCTTACATTTTGATAAATATTGGTTCGACGATATCATGGCAAGCTTTTTCGATTGGGAGTTTGGGTTTGATTCTTGAAGTTTCATCGCTTTTCTCAAATGTTATAAGCACTCTTGGTTTACCTGTTGTTCCCATTCTAGCTGTTGTCTTCTTCCATGATGAGATGAATGGAATCAAGTTGGTTGCAATGCTTTTGGCCATATGGGGATTTGTTTCTTATGGTTACCACCATTATGTCGAGGATCGAAAACCAAAAGAAGCAGATGAGGAGAAAGAAGAAGAGATAAAGCTTTCTCAACCTGAAGAAGATAACAATCATATCCAGGCTTAGACAAAGATCCAAGAACCAAAGCTCTTGTGAATTTGAAATAATTAATCTAAAAGTAAGCAGTTACATATATAATAATAATAGACTAGAAACCAATAAAACTGTAACCTCCTTGTCTTGTTGTATCGTTGTTGACTTCTAAATTCACAAAATAGATACTAAAAAAGAGTCAGAAACAATAAAACAAGTAAGAAAATTTATTTCAAATGCACACTGGAGCCAATAAGATTATAATAAGATAACAATATAAATCTTCTATAGATTTGTTTTCACCAAACTCGGCATATTTTAACAACTGTTATAGCCGCCAATTAAAAGATTTCAAAGAATTCCAAGTCAATGGTAACAAGAGCCTACCTCTAATAAAATATGATGCAGTTGCCACCAACCTCCATCTATATAACAGCTTCACTAAAACTCTCTCTGTGGGAAGTTCTAGTAGAGCCGTCATGGAAAGAACTCAAGAAACCTATGTCAATGGTTAGCAAGAAATGATCTCTACTTCCCTTTTGAAAATCATCTGAAAAATATGCAGATTATTTGAATCTTTTCATGAAATATGCTAAACCATGAGTCTTTTTTTTTTTTTTTTTTTTTATGTTTTCAGCTCAGCAGAACATAGAAGCAAACCTACCAGGTCAGGAAGAAATGAATACCACCATGGAAATTGAATCATCATCTGTGCCTCAACCGAAGGATTATAAGAAATGGTTTCGTATTTCCATTTATGTGTTCTTTGTACTTGCATGCCAAACACTTTCTACAATTCTTGGAAGATTGTATTATGAAAATGGTGGGAAGAGCACATGGATGGGAACACTTGTCCAACTAATCGGCTTCCCTGTTCTGTTTCTCTTCCGGTTCTTTTCACAAAACAAAACCCCCAAATCAACAGATACAAATTTCAGACAGTTCTCTTCCTTCACTACCCTTGGATTAGTTTATCTTGTCACTGGACTGTTAGTGTCTGCTAATTCTTATATGTCCTCTGTTGGGTTACTCTACTTACCAGTTTCTACTTTCTCCCTCATATTGGCCTCACAACTGGCCTTCACTGCCTTCTTCTCATATTTCCTAAACTCACAAAAGTTCACACCTTTCATTGTGAATTCTCTATTTCTCCTTACTATTTCCTCTGCCCTCCTCGTGGTCAACACCGAGTCGCAAAACACAGCAAAGGTTTCTAGAGTAAAATATGTGATAGGGATCATATGCACCATTGGTGCTTCTGCTGGGATTGGACTGCTGCTATCTCTGGTACAACTCATCCTCAGGAAGGTTCTAAAGAAGCATACATTCTCAACTGTCACTGACTTGGTTGCTTACCAATCTCTTGTTGCAAGCTGTGTAGTTCTCATAGGACTTTTTGCAAGTGGAGAGTGGAAAACTTTAACAAGTGAGATGGAAAACTACAAACTAGGGAAAGCGCCATACGTTATGACTTTGGCCTCGATAGCTATTTCTTGGCAAGTCTACACCATTGGTGTCGTGGGATTGATCTTCGAGTCATCTTCGGTCTTCTCCAATTCCATAACTGCTGTGGGATTGCCTATAATTCCAGTTGTAGCAGTGATAGTTTTCCATGATAAAATGAACGCGCCAAAGATCTTCTCCATCATTTTAGCTATCTGGGGCTTCATTTCATTTGTCTATCAGCATTACCTCGACGAAAAAAAGTTGAAGACTAACCACACAAGTCCTGTAGGAGGTCCTCTTATACCTGTTGAGGAAAGTCACACAAACATACAAAGCGTATGATCACACTGTATAAAGCTCAGGTCTCTTTGTAAGATTTGAGCATAGATAAAAAAAAGTGCAACTCTATTTGGCCAACTAGTCAGTCATAAGTAACTGATAAATTTTGTACACAAAATGCCAATATTTCAGGTTTTTTTTTTTTTTTTTTTTATCTTCTATTCGATAGAGAACTGTGTAATACGAGCAAGATGATTAAAGCAAACATTTTTTGAGTAGATAACCATGTCAATATTGAGTGTGATATTCATTTTGTGAGAAGTGACACCAGAGATAGCCGTAACTCAAAGATGCAATGCAATGCATCTGAAACACCGGAAACAAGAGCAAACAGTGAAAGCAGAGAGACAGTCAGACAGATAAGGGTAAATCAAGGGAACAGAAACAATACCACTTTTTTTTTTTTTGGGTAGCCACTGACATAACAAATTAACAATGCAGCGACTTGAACAGTAACTTTTTTCTTTTCCTTGCGACAAAACTTTATAAAATGTAAAACAAGTGTACTCCAGCCTCCAGGAGCTTCTCGCCTTCTTGTACCTTTGTTGACTTCTGATTCAACTTCAGTAGATACTGAGAAATAAATAAAAAGTTTTCTTAGAGCCGCCATTCAAAGATTTCAGAAATTCCAAGTCATGTGTAAGCAAAAAAAAGAAAAGTCAATGGTCAACATGAGACTACTAAATTATACTCCACAAAAGCCTGTCATGTTTGATAGTAAGACTTGTGTGTGGGGTAGATATTTTATATAATAAAACATCAATCTGTGTATAAAGAAAGGTCTCTTGTGTATTGGCAAGACATATCAAACAAAAAAACAATCAATAAACTCAATCTTCTTTCTTGTATTTTTTTTTCTCACCTTCCCATTTCTCATGGACAGATCACAAGAACTCTATGCCACTGGTATGCAAGAAGCACCTGACAGTGTTAGAACCTTTTGATTCTTTTTTTTTTTCATGAAATATAATAACCATGAGTGTTAATTTTTCAGGTGACCAGAACTTAGAAGCAAACCTTATAGATCATGTGATAAGTGAACCATCATCAGTACCTCAAACGACGAACTACAAAAGGTGGCTCCGTCTATCCTTATATGTATTCCTTGTCCTCACCTGCCAACCAATTGCTACAATTCTGGGTAGATTGTACTATGAAAATGGAGGGAACAGCACATATGTGGTAACACTTCTTCAACTCATTGGCTTCCCTGTTCTGATTCTCTTCCGGTTCTTTTCACAAATCAGACAACCAAAGTCAATAGACACAGACTTCAAACAGTCCCCTTCCATTACTATTCTTGTAAAAGTTTACATGTGCACTGGACTGCTCGTATCTGCTTACGCTTATTTGTCTGCAATAGGGTTGCTCTTCTTACCAGTTTCTACTTTCTCCCTTATCTTGGCCTCACAATTGGCCTTCACTGCCTTTTTCTCGTATTTCCTAAACTCACAAAAGTTCACTCCTTTCATCATCAATTCTTTGTTTCTCCTTACTGTTTCCTCTGCCCTCCTTGTGGTCAACACTGAGTCGGAAAACACAACCAATGTCTCTAGAGCTAAATATGTGATCGGGTTCATATGTACCATCGGTGCTTCCGCTGGGATTGGACTGGTGCTATCTCTGATACAAATGCTCTTCAGGAAAGTTTTCAGGAAGCAAACATCATCAGCAGTCATGGACTTGGCCATTTACCAGTCTCTAGTTGCAAGTTGTGTGGTTCTCATCGGACTTTTTGCAAGTGGAGAGTGGAAAACTTTGCCAAGTGAGATGAGAAACTACAAACTGGGAAAAGTTTCATATGTTTTGACATTGGCCTCAGCAGCTATTTCCTGGCAAGTCTACACCGTTGGACTCGTGGGATTGATTTTTGAGTCATCTTCTGTGTTTTCTAATTCTATAACTGCTGTGGGATTGCCTATAGTTCCAGTTGTAGCAGTGATAGTGTTCCATGATAAAATGGACGCATCAAAGATCTTCTCCATTATTTTAGCTATCTGGGGCTTCCTCTCATTTGTCTATCAGCACTACCTCGACGAGAAGAAGTTGAAGACTTGCGACACAAACCCTGTCGAGGAAGATACACAAACTTGATGAATTGTAGCTGCGATGAAGGTCACACAAACAAACATACAAAGTTGTGCAAAGAGTCATGCATATAATCCTATATATAGCTTGTCACTGTAATTTTGGTAGGCCCATGCAAATGAGTGCACATGTATGTCTCTCTGTACAGCTTGAGCACATATATCAAAAATGTCTACGTCCTTTTGGCTTAATATTTAGATCTTCTATTCAAAAGAGAATTGTGTAATACGAGCAGCACGATAAAAGCAGACATTTCTTTAACAGAAAACCATGTTGATTTTGTGATTTTTTTCATTTTGTGAGTGTGACACCCAATAGAAACTGACCAGGTAGCCGTAACTTACAAAGATGTCAATACACTGTTCTGCTTTATAGTGTTGAAATGCACCTGAAACATTATGAAACAAGACCAAACAGTAAATCATGTCTAATGAAAAAAGAAGAGTCCAAACCTCCTTGGGGAAACAGAGCTTTGAACAAAAGGTAAATGACCAGAAATAATACCATTGGAATTTGGAAGCCTCTGTTTAACAGTTAATGTAGTAACTTCTTCTGCCATATAGTATGATGTTGAAAATGCCTCCTCTTGAAAAGATAGGCGAGATATAATCTCCATCGTTTTAGCTAATCTCAGCATTATCTTGATGAGAAAAACTTCAAGAAAGCGATGGAAACCCCAAGAGTGTTCCTAAGCCACATGCCTCATCATAAGAGAAAGATAGTCAGATGGAACAAGCCAAAGAATTTTAAAAAGACAAAAAACTTTCAAAACTATCATCCTGAAAGTTACACAATCATACAACTTGTGCACTTGTTTCTACATACGTCATATATAAAGTTTCTATATGTCTAAGCGTATGGGGTTCATGTTTCTCCACAAATCATTTCCTTCTTGACATAATTCATCTCTTGGTCAACAATAGTGGCATCTTTGCATGTACAAAGACGAAATAAATTTAATTGGCAAGAGAAGAGATATAGTTGGCATTTACTGTATGTGGGACCACATACAATGAAAACTTAGACATGACCGATTCCCAATCCTGACTATATAGCTATAGGATCACGCATATCAAAGATGCAATTATTTTGTAGCATTAGCAACCAAGAGAATTTGATAATAAGATACCTAATACTTAGAATCTGTTTAGAACATCTTTAGTTCCTCCTTGGAGGTGATTCCACATCCACCATGAAGGGAGATCAAGAACTACAAGTCATCGGTGAGTAATCATAACCCAGTTCTTGCAGAGCCTACTGGTCTTTCATCTTCAATATAAAATAAAGAAAAAGATTGTTGTTATATCATATTATTCATTATTCAATATATGAAAATAAGTTATGAATGACAACAAAATAAGTTATAAACTAATCTTTTTCGTTTTTTTCCTCTCACTTACCAGTTCAACAGGGAAAAGAATCAAATCCAACAGTTCAAGATGAAAGAAATTTGGTCAGTAGCAGCCACACAGAAGTATCCCACTCAAACAGATACAAACGGTGGCTCCGGGTGACTTTGTATACATTCTTTGTCATTTCAGGCCAATCAGTTGCTACAATTCTGGGCAGACTATACTATGACAATGGAGGAAACAGCAAATGGCTAGCAACGGTAGTTCAACTTGTAGGCTTTCCTGTTCTACTTCCATATTATCTCTTGGCAATCAAAACACATACTACAACTCACAGAGATGACAAAACAACCTCACCCAGGAACCGTGTATTGGTATATCTAGTGTTAGGACTTCTTGTAGGAGCAGATTGTTACCTATACTCTATTGGGCTGCTTTACCTACCCGTTTCTACCTATTCCCTGATCTGTGCATCCCAGTTAGCCTTCAACGCTGTCTTCTCTTACTTTCTCAACTCACAAAAACTTACTCCCATCATTTTGAATTCTCTTTTCCTCCTAACTATATCTTCCACCCTCCTTGGGTTCAATAATGAGGAGTCAAATTCCACAAAAGTTACAAAAGGAGAGTATGTCAAAGGTTTCATATTTACCGTTGGTGCGTCTGCTGGGTATGGTCTAACCTTATCCCTACAACAGCTAGCCTTCCGTAAAGTCCTAAAGAAGCAAAATTTCTCAGAAGTTATGGATATGATAATCTATGTGAGTCTAGTGGCCAGTTGTGTTAGCGTGGTGGGGCTTTTTGCTAGCAGCGAGTGGAAAACTTTGAGCAGTGAAATGGAAAACTACAAGCTTGGGAAGGTATCTTACATTATGAACCTAGTGTGGACAGCTATTACCTGGCAGGTATTCTCCATCGGTGGCACAGGACTGATCTTCGAGCTTTCCTCTCTATTCTCAAATGCAATAAGCGTTTTGGGACTCCCCGTGGTTCCTATCTTGGCTGTCATCATTTTCCATGACAAAATGAATGGGTTAAAGGTGATTTCTATGATCTTAGCTATTTGGGGTTTTACATCTTATGTCTACCAACATTATCTTGACGACAAAAACCTGAAGAAAATTCTTGGAATCCCAAAAAAAGAATTCTCTGACCCATCAGAAGCAGAAGGGTCAAGTGGGCAATCAAAATAAGCTAAAAATTCCAAAGATAGTGTCCTACAGTTTACACACTTCAGAAGATGATTGAGTAAACTTACTTTTCTTATCGGCCTGAAGGTAGCCTACAATGAAGAATAAACATAATACATTTGTGATGCAACTCAAGTAAAGTCTCAGGGCTAAAATTGTTTGCATCATTGTAACAGGTAGATTCAACAACTACCCATATCGCATTGTAAGCTCAGTGGAATGGTTTCAACAACTTCATAACAGCTGTTTACAAAACTTTATATTTAAAACTTGAGTTCATAGCAACCAAAGACATGTATTAGGAAAATGTGACTGAATCCTGTATATAAAGAGAGAGTGTGGCCTTAAAGCTATTCTAAGTTATTGTAATCAATCTAGGTGTGAGGAGAAATCCACTCAGCTTACATCAGGCACCCAACATAGTGACCCCGAGGATACTTCTTTTGCAGTTCGGGCCACTGAACAAAGAATTGATCCGCTATCCTCAACTTGTAAAGCAGCAATCCACTTAATGAGAGCTTCTTCACTCTTGCTACACTCTCAACATAAAAGATAGATGACCATCTAATTCCCAGCACCTGTAACAAAATATGAAACAAGAACTTAATGAAATTCTAAGTAAAATGGAGAAACCATGACTAAGAATCAAATACAAAACACGTTCTGTTTCTTGCCACAGGTCCATTAAGGTCATCAAAAAAGTAAACGAAAGAACTGCGTAGTAAAATATTTCTGACATGTGTATACCTTGAACAAGAAAGCGATCACACACAAAGGAATACAAGTCCCAGGACCATTGCAAAGAATCTGAAAAGCATCAACAAGATTTAATATATAACATGATCAAATGTTTTAATGAAGAAGCCTTACAAATATCTTAGAAAAAGCATTCAGGTAAAGATCATACCACTTGTGGTCTGATCCGGATCATTAGCCAGAGAGCGTGAACAATAGCAACAATGGTAGTCCAAACAGAAGTCACATAAGACTGACCAACTTCGCGACTCCGGTAAATTTGCATGAACTGTGATGAGGCTTGCATAACAGCAGGCTATGTCACAGCATAAAAAACAGAAATTTGTCATTTGCTTGAAGAATTAATCAGTCTCATACTAATCAAAAGGCAGCAAAATCCAAAGAGGAAGGACAAAAAATTCAAACAAAACTGAAATAAAGGATTTAAATACAACCTTGTCAGCTACAGAATCTTCAAAACTACGAGCTTTCTGGAGACTCATGTTATCAGTAGCAGCAGCAATGTAAAACCTTGGTGTATATCTGTCCTTGCGCAAAACAGAGAGGAGACTCAACATCTCAGCCGTGTGTCCCCCTGATGAAAAAAAAACCCACAATACATATTTCATCAAACCATGATATGCTCATAAATCCAATGGAATAAGAAACTGTATTAGCTCCTCTTCTTACCAGAACCAAGAACAATAAGAGTACTAAAAGACTGTGAAGCTCCTTTTGGAAGGGGTTTACCACACTTGTATATAATACAAAGTGCACGAACCAATAGAATGATTGCCAAGGTAATAATCAATAAACCAAAGTTGCATTGTGAGGCCATCTTCGAGTAAAAGCAGCTGCAATTTTTATCCATGATCTTCATAACTCTCTTCTTGTCTTCCCAAACTACATTTGAACAAAACAAAAAATGTAAATCGTATAAATGAAATTCAAAACACGAGGAAACACTTAATCAGGATCTCAAAATGTAAGAGGTGATCTCTAGTTAAGGTTCTAAATGAAATCAAGCAAAGTTCATATTTTTTTGCAAGTCAGTTCAAAAATTAAGGATAAATTTTCCAGAGATAAAACTTTCCAGCCAAAAACAATTTCAGATCTTAAACGTCAAAAATCCAAACGTACTCGAGATATAACTCAAATTCAGGCAACAAAACAAAACGAATCGTCAAAATCAAAATCGGAAATTAAATCATAGCTAGCAATAGAAGATCCATTATAAGAGACGAAGATAAAACACTCACCGGCGACGGAGAATCCCGGTGGCGACGGGATCGAAAAGGATTAGGGGTTAATAAATCATTGGTTACCGTGTCTTCTTTTTACCACCGTTGGATTTGGATATTGCTTAGAATACACGTGGTTACTTTATCTTGTGGTGGACCCGCGAACATGTAACCGTTCCCTTTATTTTTATTTTATTTTTCTTTTAAAATAAATTACACACAGTACTTATAAAAAAAAAAAAGAGATTTTTTCCAAAAAACCTCCATTGAAGCAACTTTTGCATCATTCTTCTTCGTTTAGGAATTATTATCTTAATTGAAAATGACGACGAAGCTATCAAGCTGTTTCTTGACTCATGGATTAGCAGGAATCTCCTGCGAGAGAGAACATAGAAGTTCTTCTCTTCGATTTTTCTATCTTCCTTCTCGTCGATTATTTCCTGCTTCTTGTAAGATGCGACAACAACGTGGTTTCGAGTGAGTCTTTCCCTCTCTCGAATTTTTTTTTATTTTATTTATTGCTGAAGTTTTGAGAATTATATACGAATTCGATTGATTTATGTTACCAATTTCACTTCAAATTGAATGATTCTGCTCTTGGATACATACATACACATACCTTGCGTGATGTTGTTGTCTTACCTTTAAAATTATATTTGGTTTACAATTTTGAAACTTTGATTTTCCTTTTTTAAGTTTTTTTTTTTTTGTCTTTTCTCAGGTTAGAGTTTTAGTGAATTTGGTTATATGATTAACTTGATTTAGATTCATTTGTTTGGGAAAGATGAGTTTGGGGAGGAGTCTGAGAGTTAAAGTGTTGACTTTAGTTAGAGATTAGATCAAAGTGTTGCATTTGATTTTTGATATGACTCCAATTTGTTATCTGGAGATGCTCTGTAGCTTAGCCTCTTTGCAGATTAAGTTCTCATTTCTTCTAAGATTTTGATAAATTCGCAGCTCGAATAAAAGACAAGAAATTAAGAAAGGCTCTCCTGAACCAATCCTTTCGATAAATTCTAGTCTTCAGCGCAACAGCGACGAGGATTCTGAACCTGAAAATGGTTCTGTGGATAGTGTTCCAAGCCTCAAGTCAGATGCAGAAAAGGGAAATGGTATTCATGCCACCGTCGATATTAATCGTGCTGATGAGAATAGTGAAAAGAGTGATGATATACAAACGATTGAAGTAACTCGCCGCAAATATAAACCTACAAAGAAGAAGGAGGAGAATGTTCATGCCACTATTGATATTGAGCATGGTGATGGCCAGAACTTTAATAATTTAACTGTTCCTGAGGTTGCAAAAGCTTTGGTATGGATTTCCATTTCGTGTTAATGGTATTTTGTTAACTCTCCAGTTCTGAAAAAGGCTTCCTTTTAGTTAACTTTTGTGATCATTTTTCAGTCCATTCACAAAAGTGAAGGCGAGCAGATATCAGATGGACAGTTCGGGGAACTGATGACGATGATTAGAAATGCAGAGAAAAGTGGTTTTTCCCTATTAGATTGTTTATATCTTATATTGTGAAATCAGATATTAATCCTGATGACTTGTGTGCCAGATATTCTTCGGCTTGATCAAGCACGGGCCACTGCTCTTGACGACCTCAACAAGATTCTAAGTGAAAAGGAAGCATTGCAGGGAGAAATCAATGTCTTGGAAATGAAATTGGCTGAGACTGATGAAAGGATTAAAACTGCTGCTCAAGAGAAAGTACGTGTAGAGCTTCTGGAAGAACAGTTAGAGAAGCTTCGTCATGAAATGATCTCCCAGCCAGAAAGTGATGGTTATGTTCTAGCTCTTAGCAAAGAGCTCGAAATGTTGAAGATGGAGAATCTGTCTTTGAGAAACGATATAGAAAAGCTTAAGTCAGAACTTGACAGTGTTAAGAATACCAGGGAACGTGTGGTTGTGTTAGAAAAGGAGTGCTCAGGTTTGGAATCTTCTGTAAAAGATTTGGAGAGTAAGTTATCTGTTTCTCAGGAAGATGTCTCTAAGCTTTCTACTCTTAAAACCGAATGCACTGATCTATGGACAAAGGTAGAGAATCTACAGATGTTGTTAGATAGAGCTACCAAACAAGCAGAGCAAGCAGTTTTAGCATTACAACAGAATCAAGATCTCAGAAATAAGGTTGAAATAATTGAGGAATCATTTAAAGAGGCCAATGTTTATAAAGAATCTTCAGAAAAAATTCAGCAGTACAATGAGCTAATGCAACATAAGGTGACATTACTTGAGGAGCGGTTCGAAAAGTCTGATGCAGAGATATACTCGTATGTTCAATTATATCAAGAATCGATAAAAGAATTCCAGGAAACGCTGGAAAGTTTGAAGGTTGAAAGCAAGAAAAAATCAAGAGATGAACCAGTTGATGATATGCCTTGGGATTATTGGAGCCGGTTACTTTTAACTGTTGATGGATGGCTGCTTGAAAAGAAAATAGCAAGCAACGATGCTGACTCACTGAGAGAAATGGTTTGGAAGAAAGATAGAAGAATTCATGAAACGTATATTGATGTCAAAGATAAAAATGAACGTGATGCCATCTCTGCATTTCTCAAGCTTCTGGGATCTCCAACAAGGTTATCATTGCCTTTTGGAAATGCTTGTTTTTCCGGGTTTCAAATCTTTTTGAAAAATTAACCTATTTTCTTATTGTGTTGATTCTAGTCCAGGATTGTATGTCGTTCACATTGCAGCTGAGATGGCACCTGTAGCTAAGGTTTGTTCAGCTAAACTTCCAAAGAATTTCTCTTGCTTACATGTTGATTTTCCGATATAGAAGCAGTGCATGTAATTTCTGTAGGTGGGAGGTTTGGGAGATGTTGTGGCAGGTCTTGGTAAGGCATTGCAAAGAAAAGGTCATCTGGTGGAGATTATTCTTCCCAAATATGATTGTATGCAGTATGATCGCGTGCGTGACTTAAGGGTAAAGTTGTTGTCCAATATGATGATCAATAAATAATAAGACGACTTTAAATTTTTTGTTGTTCTTGATGATGGTTTAATTGATTCATCGCAGGCTTTGGATACTGTTGTGGAGTCATATTTCGATGGCAATTTATATAAGAACAAAATCTGGATTGGCACTGTTGAAGGTGAGATTTTTTTTTGTTTTCTTGTGTTTGTATCTTTTAGTTTTTAAAGTGATTCAAAGTTTTTCTCTCTGTTTACAGGTTTACCTGTACATTTCATCGAACCTCAACATCCGAGCAAATTCTTCTGGAGAGGACAATTTTACGGAGAGCAAGATGATTTCAAACGCTTTTCGTATTTTAGCCGAGCTGCATTAGAGTTGCTTCTTCAGTCCGGCAAAAAACCCGACATCATTCATTGTCATGACTGGCAAACAGCTTTTGTGGTACGGTTTTAACTATTTTCTCGAAGCAGTTGCATAATTCATTTTGTTTAGTATCCATTTCGAAACTCCTTTTTATTTTTTTATTACAGGCACCGCTTTATTGGGATCTGTATGCTCCAAAGGGATTAGATTCTGCAAGAATCTGCTTTACATGTCACAATTTCGAGTATCAAGGTACCTCGTCTGCTTCAGAATTGAGATCTTGTGGGCTTGATGTTAGCCAGTTAAACAGACCAGACCGAATGCAGGATCACTCGTCTGAAGATAGAGTCAATCCTGTTAAGGTAAATAATTACAAAGCCAACATACACCGAGAGAGAAATTTGACACTTTAATCTTATTCATCTCTCTTTCTCCTTTTGGTGCAGGGTGCTATAATTTTCTCAAATATTGTAACAACTGTGTCCCCTACTTATGCACAAGAAGTTCGAACACCCGAGGTAAAAGAATATGTTGGTATTTTTTCAATGATAATCAGATAAAAAAATTAATGCTAATCGGTCTCATGTAATTACAGGGAGGAAAAGGACTCCATTCAACGCTTAATTTTCACTCCAAAAAATTCATTGGAATCCTTAACGGCATTGACACTGATTCATGGAATCCCGCCACTGACCCATTCCTCAAGGCTCAGTTCAATGCTAAAGATCTACAAGGGAAAGAAGAAAATAAATACGCCCTTAGAAAGCAGCTTGGACTTTCTTCAGCCGAGCCAAGACGGCCTCTGGTAATTTTATGTTTCCGCGAATGCTGAGAGATTCTTATGCTTACTGATTCAGTTAAATTATACATTTATTCCGGTATAGGTTGGTTGCATAACAAGATTAGTACCACAGAAAGGAGTTCATCTAATCAGACATGCCATATACCGAACATTAGAGTTAGGTGGACAATTTGTACTTCTTGGTTCTAGCCCGGTTCCACATATTCAGGTAACTCGTCTGGTCCCCAAGTTGCTCAGTAGCTTCTCTCTCTCTCTTTTCTTATCTTCTATCTAATGTCCAGCTTCATGGTTTTAAGCTTTGATGCATTTTGGTATTTTCTAGAGGGAATTTGAAGGTATAGAACAACAGTTTAAGAGTCATGATTATGTCCGGTTGTTACTGAAGTACGATGAAGCTCTGTCTCATACAATTTACGCAGCATCCGATATGTTCATCATTCCTTCGATTTTCGAGCCTTGTGGACTTACGCAGGTACAGTACAAAACATATTCTTTAGAAGGAAACCAAGCCATCATCAATGTGACTAAAAGTTGCCTAAACTCTGTTCTCGGATTATTTTCTCTTGAACAGATGATCGCTATGAGATACGGATCCATTCCAATAGTACGAAAAACCGGAGGCTTAAACGACAGGTAAAAACAACACTTAAGACCTGATCTGAATTCTGAAACATTATTTACCTTGAGATGACATTGGTTTCAGTGATCATTTCCTCTTGTTCTCATTTCTTTTTCAGTGTCTTCGACATCGATGATGATACAATACCAACCCAGTTTCAAAACGGATTTACATTTCAAACCGCGGACGAACAGGTAATATAACCAATCATCCCTTCTTGTCAATGTTTATCAGTCTTTGCTCATTTGAGCTGGAAAAGAAAATGGTAAAAACAGGGGTTCAATTATGCACTGGAGCGAGCATTTAATCACTACAAGAAGGATGAAGAGAAATGGAAGAGACTAATAGAGAAAGTGATGAGTATAGATTTTAGTTGGGGATCATCGGCTACACAGTATGAAGAACTCTACACGAGATCAGTGGCCAGAGCAAGATCTGCTACTAACCGCACGTGAGTTTCACATGGTTCATGGAGATTCTCTCTTGTAGATTTGTACCCGCGGTTCAATTATTTTGATATAAATTATATTTGTTTTTATTTTTATTGTTAATAAATATTTTTATTTTGTTTATATAATTTTAACTTGATTTTTTTTATAATGTTTATAAATATTTTTATTTGTTTTAATATATATTTGTAATTTTTTGTTTATTTATTTTTTATAATATATCTAACGTGATGTTATATACTTTCATTCAAACATTTTAGACCAGATCGTACAAAATTAAATATTAAATTAATCTGAACTATAAAAAAACAATACAATTGTCAATCATATGTAATTGTTAGTCATATCTAAACCAATTTTAATATTTGGTAAGTAGTTTTAATATTGAAAATATTAATTATATTTCTTATTATATATTTTATGATCAGTTCTCCTTGTCTTAAACCTGGCCATTTTGGGACAAAAACCCGTATTGTCTCATACTTGTCAGGAACTTTTCATCATATAATCGATCATTGTTATATAATTATCTATTTTGGATTGATTATTTTAGAATTTTTATTCTATTTGTATTTAAAATAACTTTTACTAAATAATTTATTATTATTATAAATAAATAGTTATATATATATTATTGATTAGTCGATATTATATAGTTTTAGTATTAATAGTATTTTAAACTTTTAAGAGATTTTTAAATATTATTAATATTTTAATAGAGTTAAACCGAATAAATTTTTTAAATTTTAAATATTATATTTTAAACTATTTCAAATAAGTAACGGATTAAACCGGATATTTTTAAAAATATTTGGACGTCTGATAAGTCAAGTTTCCTATTCATTTGTATATAAAGATCAATGGAGTCATCTAATACTTGTTCATGATAGATAAAAACAAATGGGAGTTCAATTACATTCCCATCTTCACGAAAATTTATTTAATATATATACACTAACAAGCTTAGTGTCGGGAGACTAGAAGTCCCTTTTTGACTATCATCAGTTTCCGTTACTACGAGTGAATTTAAGAAGGCTTAGGTGGAACCTTGAGAGCTTCTAGACTTCCCTCTAACATTTCAACAACTTTTCTGATTGGTGGACGATCAGATGGTTTTGTTTGTATACACCACAAACCCACTAATGTCATTTTTTCAACTATCTTCTCTTCTTCTTCGACTATATGATCTTCTTCTAAAAGTCTCACCATATGTTTCATCTTAAGATCCTCATAGATCCAATCTCCAAAACATGTTGAACTCATATTGGACGTAGAAGTCTCAACTCCTTGGGTAGTTGCCCTGATCATCTCAAGAACCACCATTCCATAACTATACACATCCGATTTATCTGAAACTTCTCCATTATTGCTATTGGAAAACATTTCAGGAGCAGTGTACCCCACGGTCCCTCTCGTCTCTGACATCAACATGATACTTTCTTTCTTTTTGCAAAGCTTAGCAAGACCGAAATCCGAAATCTTCGGGCAAAAGTCTTCGTCCATGAGTATATTCTGTGGATTTATATCGAAATGCACAATCTTGGATACACAACTATTGTGCAAGTACTCTAACCCGCGAGCAACACCTACCGCAATGTTGTATAAAATTTTCCAGTCCTTCTTCGTTGACATTTTCTCGGAAATAAACTTGTCAAGAGATCCATTTGGCATGAACTCATAAATTATAGCTCTCTGGCTCCCTTCATAGCAAAATCCAAACAGAGAAACTATATTAACATGAGATGCTCTACTCATGCTAACTAGTTCATTGATGAACTCTTCTCCACTCCCTTTTGACTCTTCCAAGATCTTTATTGCGATATGTCGGCCACTGGGGTCGGGTAATTTTCCTTTATAGAGAGTTCCAGATCCTCTTTTCCCTGCAATATGATGAGCAAACGAGTTTGTCATCTTCTTGACTTTTTCATAGCTGTATCGTTTCAACATCACAACTGCTTCAATGTTGTCATCCTTCAAATCACTCTTTTTGCTTGCATGCTTTGCTCTCACCACTACCGCAATCACAACAATAATGATCAACACAACTGCAGCTGCTGAGCCTCCTGAAAAAAAAAAAAAAACAAAAAAAAACAAATATTATATACAGGTGTATATGAATGAGCAACAGAGATGTGGTTGCAATGAAGGTGAAGATGATACCGAGTATGGCTTTTAACTTCCGTTGAGAGTTATCTGAAAATGTATCAAACAAACAATATGATTAACAAAACCAAAATAAACATTGCATGCATTTTATAGGATAAAACAAAAATAAACTTACCTTTTGGTTCCGGTAATGGAGCCATCGAGCTTCTGTTGTTGTTTTCCCAATCAAATAACATAGTATATTAGTTTATCAAATTGCATCCAACACAACATTTAAATTGACATTTACACAAATATAATTCTATAACTTAAATCATGTAGACTTATCTAGATAGCATTGAAACTCTCTTCGAAGTTCGTCTCCCGTTTCAGAAACGTTTTGAAAACGGAAACTTTTGGAAAAGTGGTGGAAATGAAATGAAAACACGTTTCCTAAAAACTTTAATTTGGAAACGCGATGGAAACATCTATATACGTTTAGGAAACGCAATGAAAACTTACTTTTATTTTTTTTGAAAATTTATTAAGTAAATAATTTAGAAACATAAGATATATTTGATATTGATATTTGTTATAACCTAAAATATTTAGAAATTTAAAATTCTGATATTTTTCAAATATCAATGTTTCAAATATTTTTTAAAATATAGTTTTATTGTTTTGCTATATTTTTCATTAATTTTATTTATATATATATGTGTGTTTATGTTTCCAACACGTACCCATTTCCTAATTTTTTGAAAAAAATAGTTTCCAAGTTTCCACGTATTTTTTTGGGTTTCCATGCTATTTAGAGACTTATCATAGGATAATATAGTTAAACCACAAACTTGTGCGGGAATTGTAGAATCATGGAATTTGTTTTGGCGCCAAAAAACTGCAGAATATTATTTTGGCCAAAAACCGCAAAATCATGTTTCAATTTGGACGGAAAAATCACAACATCTTGTTTTGGCTTCAAAAACCATAGAACTCTATTTCACATAAAAACTACGAAATCCCGTTTTGACATTGAAATAACAGACTTCCATGTAACGCTATAACGGTAAGAGTTGTACAAAATCGAATAATCAAAATTAGCACAAAAATTTGAGCTATGAGAATTATATCCGCTAAAATTTGATGAATTTGTTGTATTCAACCAATTAATTATAATATTATCAAAATTTTATAAATTAAGAAGAAAAAATGGATGAATATTGTAATATATTCGTTAAATTAATTTTAACTTTTTCTATATTTAAGTTGATTTTACAAATAATTATGAAAACAAATATCGAACCAAACATTCAGAATTTTACAGATATCCAAACACCTAATTTAGCTAGCTGCAAAACGGACACATATCCAAAAAATGCCGACCTAGACAAAACATTATGGTTCATAAATACCACATAAATTCTGGATATTCGTTCCATATTCACCTCTATTGTTTAGGTTGGTGGGTTTCCAAAAGATTATTAGCTTCTTTTTTTTTTTTTTTTTTGGTCTTTATAGTTTATATAAACTATTATACTAAACATATTTTAATTTTTGTGTCACAACACACACAACTAGGCACTAGCCTGCCATTTGCGGGGGAGTTTTGATAAAACAATAATCCAACAACTAGGCACTAGTTGCCTATTTTTTAGAAGAAATTATAGAAAATAAAAAGTAAAGATAATCAATAGTAAATGGCTAAACTGTGGAAGTTAATTTTGACATAAGTAATCTCAAGTAGATAGGGTTTTGGCACAATTTTTTAAAACATATTTTGTGTTAATTTATGTCATTGATAAGTTGATGACACCTTAGTTTACAAGAACACTCCAGTTTTTTATTAAACTACTTCTGAATATGCATCATAGTTGTGATGTTGGAATTAATCAACCCAAGCAAAAATAGAGAAAAAAAAAAAAAAGGGAGTGCATGAGTTAAGTTTACCTGGTGATGTTGGGAATGGACGAAGGGCAAAACGTGATCACATAGTCAGTTGTGTTTGGGCATGTGAAGGTGCTGTTATTATCACCGAAGGCGTAGCTATAAGCAAATGGACAAGAACGCTCGAAGTTTTGCACGTACTGTGTCGGCTTGCAAGTTTCCTTTGACTTGAAAAAACGGGTGCAACAGTCTTCGTGGGATCTGTTTTCTTGGCACGCGCTACTACATGCGTTTAAATTTCCCCCGGAGAATTTTTTTAGGTTTTCTGGACAAACCTTGTTCAAGTCAACCATACAACCCGAACTGATACAAGCTGTGCTACTCTCTGATGGGGTCACCATTACTGGAAGGTTGTAACCGTACTCGAGGCTGATTTTATAGCTGTTGACTCCACCATCATCGATTCTAAATAAGACATAAGTCACCGGAGACCAATCGTATTCGACGACGTTACACTCTATCTCACCGGATTCGCAATCTCCGGTAACGCACGAGAAGTTTCCTGTTGAGTTAGAGCATAGCGTCCTAGCCGAGATGAGACCGTCCCATAAAGATGGCGCGTTTATGTCACGCGATTCTCCGCTTCTGAGAGTGAAGCCTGTGGTTGAGACTTTTGAGTCCCATGAGAAGAGAACTGGCCATATTGTGTTACTGCATTTGTTCTCTATGGTAAGGATACTCGTTGAGAGCACTCCTGAGAACAAAACTAAGATTAGCAAGAAAATATAATTGACAAGTCGAAAACAAAAGTAAAAAGATACTCATCAATCGAGGAAAAAAGATCATACCCGATACGAACAAGTTTGAAGCAAGGAGCAAAATCAATGGCAACCTCTCCGTCATTGGTTTAATGAAAAATAAAAACGTTCCAGAGACTGAATACTAATATTACACTTTATGGTATATTGTTTTCTCTTGCTTCTTCATCGTTGGTAGTAGAGATTGGTATTGATATCTTGGTTATAATAAGAGTTCACAAGCAACGAATTAGTCAACACTCAGCAACTAGGATTAAAATTTTTGAAAAGTAATAACAACATATTTCCGAGAAATTGTCCACACCGCGTGATTGCATGTACCACTCTCTTGGCACCTGCTTCAGTCCGTAAATAATTTTGTTGAGGCGACAAACATGGTCCGGTTTATCAGTATCTATGAAACCCGGTGGGTGTGTCATGAACACTTCCTCCATTATATTGCCTTGTAAAAATGCTGTATTTGGTGTTTGGTCACTACAAAATAAATTTTAAGCTTTAAGGACCAATCGAGAGTATAAAAAAAATTTCATAACTTAGAAAACTGATATGCTCTATGCGCAAGGGCGGTTAAGAGGGAGCTCTTGCACCTGGTCCACTATTAAATTTATAAAAATATAAAGTATTTAAAGGTCAAAAAAAAAGTTTGTGGTTTTTTCAGCAGGGTCCAAATTTTTTTTTCTTTTTTTGAATAAGACCCAAAAAAATTTTGAGTCGCCATTGTCTATGCGTAAAGCATACGACGAGATGGAATGAAGTTTTCTCCAAGACCTTATGTACAAGCTCAGTTTCTCTCCAAAATGGATTCACTGTTAATTATAAAACATGGGTAAAAAAGCTCCTCTACTAGCCAACGATTTGTGATTCGACCATGCAAACACGGGCATTTCATTGGCCAAATAACCTATCCGTGTTTACTACATTTCTACATCGATGACAATCCTCCACAACACAAAGAAAATAAAATTTCTGGACTGAACCCCATTAACATTCCTTACTAGTAATTTTTTTTCTAATTTATTTGATACATAAAACAGTTATATATTAATGTCGCGTGTAGGACAAGACATCATCTGCTATAATTAAAACAAAGTCTGCTTAATTTATATCACTCGTATTCGATATAGCTCAGGCTTATGTTTGCATTTGGATTATATATATATACATCAACATCTTCCGGACAACAATAGTAAAACTATACCATCAAACAATTTTTACATATTTTTTATACTTTAGAAAAACTCATTAAATAAATATGAATAAGCAAGAGAGTTGTGGTTACAATGAAGGTGGTGCCGAGTATGGGTTTTAACTTCTGTAGAGAATTATCTGCATATGTATATATCAAAGAAAGTTTTTGATTAACAAAAAAAAAAAAAAAACATCGTATTCATTTTTGTAGGATAAAGAGAGCATAAATAAACTTACGTTTTGGTGCTGAAGCTGGTGGCATCGAGCTTCTGTTGTTGCTTCTCCAAGCAAATAACATAATTACATATATTATTTTATCACGTTATACATTTGTTTGCCAAAATAAAATTCATAGGTTCGAGATGTTGGCCTTTTCACATAGCAATTATAGTTCTGAAATTAGTATCGGCTTGATCAAAGACAATAATGTAAAGAGATATGTTTGTTCATGAACCCAATAAACATGTAATCGAACATCTTCATATATCTGTTTAACAAAAATGTAGTTTTGACACATTTCACATAAATTAAAAAAATAATGTATACATATATGGCTTTATTTAATAAGTGATTAACTAATGACTTAAATTCAAAAAAAAATATAGCCTTTGAATATAGGTAAATTAAAACATTTGATTGAAAATTTATGTCAAAAACAAAAAAAAAACTATTTTTATAAACAAAAATAGAACTATACAACGGTACTCTTTATGAAACGATGAGAGTAATATTTAATTTTCTAGTTTATGATCTATATTTGATGTTTCTTTATGTTTGGCAACATATTTGATGTTCACACACACAATAAAATCATGTTTATTAACAAATTGACATATTTGATGTTTTAACTGAGTTTTCCTAAGTTTTTTTTTTTCTAATAGTATATCTTTCTGTCAATTTTTTCTAATTTTTTTATATGATTTAATGTTGAACACTTGAACACATAATGGAAGTATATATGACGTTAACAACATATAAAATATCTATATAATAAAGAAGATATGATCTGATTCGACCACCTGTCGTAAAAAACAGGGCTAAAGATCGACGAGATTTAGATTAATATATTTTTTTGTTTTTTTTGTTCAGAGATAAATAATTTTTTTTTTTTACCGATCTGTTTAGTTAGAAGTTATCGCGTTATGCACCTTCTGTGGTTACATGCTTACAAAGTTACAAGCCAACCCATGAAAACCCCAATCTGGTGTTCAGTTTAAGGTAAAAGGTGTAAACGCAACTAGGAAAACCTTAAAATGTGTGTGTTTTCAGCCGAAGCTCTGTGTAAGATACTCGATTGATTTTTGGAATTCTCTAAGTGTTAATGATCCCTAATTAATGATTACATGGATATTGACAGGCACGCATGGGAAATTCTTGTTTCTTCTCGTCAGTGCGTCAGTCCCTGTATTTGATAGTTGGCGGTGGGTATGTGGCGGGTGTGGAGACTCCGGTGAGGTTCTTGGACCCGATAAAGAAAGAGAAAATAGTGTGTGGTGGGGAGATGATGATTCCAGACAAGTTCCCTTGGATATTTGTGGGAGCAACGCAAATATCCAAGCCACAGCTGTAAACTACATCTCACGGAGGCGTACAATCCCATGGGTTTCATCTCCAAGAGTCGTATCATTGCCTGATAACCCCTTGTCCTTAGCCAGAAACGAGATAATGTCTCATTCTTCTTCTGATCCTGTCCAAGACGACGACTGTTTCGTGGCTACAAAGTTCGCGATTTTGCGTTAAGTGTATGCAGGCCACGGGACTCTAGGTGGACTAGTCACATCGAGTCCCTTAGTCTTAACTGGGATTTACCAGCAAAGACAATCACGTATTCCAAGAGATACAAAGCCTTTTGGTTTTACCAGTCCAAATGGTTTATACCTGGGTTCAGTGGACCTACGCCTTCGAAACCTATCTGCCTATTCTTCATCTTGTGGTAAACAATACTGCTCTTAAACTCCATAAGTAAGGCCAGGCCTAATAATTATGAGTTACATTACTTTCCCTACCAATTTTCAATACAACCTAACTATGTCAGGCTGCTGCATCTAAAATATATATACATAGCAAAAGAATCATTTTATTTTGGACTTTCACATGCATTTCATCAAGAAAAGATCAACAAAAGTTAAATTTGAATTTCATCAAGAAACCAACAAGAAGATACCAACAGGTTGAACACTTTCTTGATGCCTTTGGTTTATGAGGATTATAAAATATCTTGTTTCTCTTTCACAATATCTTAAACCTCTTCTTTGGAAGCGGTTTGAGTATATTGGAAAGTCGGAGAAGTTTTTCTCTCTAACAAGCTTAGTGTCGAGAGACTAGAAGTCCCCTGACTATCATCAGTTTCTGATACTACGTGTAAATTCAAGAGAGGCTTAGGTGGAACCTTGAGAGCTTCTAG
This sequence comes from Barbarea vulgaris, assembly GCA_963667165.1. NCBI lineage: Eukaryota > Viridiplantae > Streptophyta > Magnoliopsida > Brassicales > Brassicaceae > Barbarea > Barbarea vulgaris. The sequence goes on along the minus strand of OY763890.1, from coordinate 9,690,904 downwards.
ACTCCCCTCTAACATTTCAACAACTTTTCTCATTAGTGGACGGTCAGATGGATTAGTTTGTATACACCACAAACCCACTAATGTCATTTTCTTGACAATCTTCTCTTCTTCTTGGACTATGTGATCTCCTGAAAGTCTCACCGTTTGTTTCCTCTCAAGATCCTCATAGATCCAATCTGGAAAATACATTGAACTCATATTGGACGTAGAAGTTTGAACTTCTTGGTTAGTTGCCCCGATCATCTCAAGAACCACCATTCCATAACTATACACGTCCGATTTATGTGAAACTCCTCCATAGCTCTTGGAAAACATTTCAGGAGCAATGTACCCCACCGTCCCTCTCGTCTCTAACATCGATATGATACTTTCTTTCTTTTTGCAAAGCTTAGCAAGACCGAAATCCGAAATCTTCGGGCAGAAGTCTTCATCCATGAGTATATTCTGTGGCTTTATATCGAAATGCACAATCTTGGATACACAACTATTGTGCAAGTACTCTAACCCGCGAGCAACACCTACCGCAATGTTGTATAAAATTTTCCAGTCCTTCTTCGTTGACATTTTCTCGGAAATAAACTTGTCAAGAGATCCATTCGGCATGAACTCATAAATTATAGCTCTCTGGCTCCCTTCATAGCAAAATCCAAATAGAGAAACGATATTAACATGAGATGCTCTACTCATGCTAACTAGTTCATTGATGAACTCTTCTCCATTCCCCTTTGACTCTTTCAAGATCTTTATTGCAATATCTCGGCCTCTGGCACCGGGTAACTTTCCTTTATAGACAGTTCCAAATCCTCCTTTCCCAATATCATGAGCAAACGAGTTTGTCATCTGCTTGACTTTTTCGAAAGTATATCGTCTCAACATCACAACCGCTTCAATGTTCTCGTCGTTCAAATCACTCTTTTTGCTTGCATGCTTTGCTCTCACCACTACCGCAATCACAATAATAATGATCAACACAACTACAGCTGCTGAGCCTCCTGAAAGAAGAAAAAAAGAAGCAAATATTAGGGGTTTTGTACATGAATGAGCAACAGAGATGTGGTTGTAATGAAGGTGGTACCGAGTATGGCTGTTAAATTCCGTTGAGAGTTATCTGCAAATGTATCAAACAAACATTATGATTAACAAAACCAAAATAAACATTGCATACATTTTATAGGATAAAACAAAAATAAACTTACCTTTTGGTTCCGGTAATGGAGCCATCGAGCTTCTGTTGTTGTTTTCACAATCAAATAACGTAGTTACATATATTAGTTAATCAAATTGCATCCAAAACAACCAATACTATAGAATACTAAAACATTTAAATTGATATTTACACATGTTATTCGTAGTGACTTAAAATAATAATAGATTTTTAGAGGTCATATTAGAATAAGCAGATGAAATAACACGGTATAAAATCGAGATTGAAGTCTATATAAAAGAGTTTAAGGGATTGTATCATTATTCGTCAGATTATTAAACGAAATTCTAGAGACAAAAGATATTCGGCTCAAAAAACTGTCGTCTTTAGTTCCCTTTCGTTTTTATAATTTTTTTTTTTAATCTATTTTCACGAATTCACAACAACACAACTATAAGTCTATACCCAAATCATCTAGATTTATCATTTAACGCCAAGATAGATACACCAAATTTGTTTGCTGTAATTGTGGAATCACATTTTGGCGTCAAACACTGCATAATATTATTTAGGCAAAAATCCACAAAATCATGTTTCAGCGCTAAAACCAAAAGGCAAAAGCTTTATTTTAATGCCAAAACCACAGAATCTAGTTTCGGCGTCAAAACTTGAGTTATGAAAATCATATCCGCTAAAATTTGATGAATTTGTATTCAACAAATTATTATAAATTTACAAATTAAAAAGAAAAAAATCTATGAATATTGTCATTTTTTCGTCAAGTTGAGTCTATGGTTCATAAATACAACAAACATTCTGGTCCTGGATATTCGTTCCATATTCACCACTTTTGTTTGGGTTGGTGGGTTTCCAAAAGATTATTAGCTTTTTTTTTTCAAAGTATACAAATCATCATCGACTTTATATAAACTAATTAACTAAACTAAACTAAATTAAAAGTATTTTGAATTTTGTGTCGCAACTAACACAACTAGGCGCTAGCTGCCAAAGGCTGCCATTTGTTGGGGATTTTCGAAAAAGATAACACAACAACTATGCACTAGTTGCCTATTTTTTAGAAGGAATTTGGTAGAAAATAAAAAAAGAAACAAAAATTAATAGTAAATGACCAAACAGTAGAAGTTAATTTGACTCAAATATGGATAGGGTTGCACAAAATTTCAACAATTTTTGTGTTCATTCATATCATTGCTAAGTGATAACATGATATTTTACAAAATATTCCAGTTTTTATCAAAAAAAGTACTTCTCAATATGTATCATATACAAGGGCGGACCTACCTTAGACAAAGGGGGTTCAACTGACACCAGTTAAATTCATAATATGAATGTTGATGCACTAACAAATATGGATTTGTGGCTGATTGGATTAAAAAATATTTATTTTTCTCCCGGTAGCCAATGTTCAATACTTGCTTTTGCACCCATAAATTCATTGTTTCCACTGTTTGACCAAAACAAAATAAATAAAAATTCACTTTGCCACTTTATTTCTTTTGTTGGGCTAAAGCCCATAGTTATATTTATGGTAGAGCATGTAAAATAACTGTTTTTCTTTTGTTTTTCTTTTATTTCCATTTAGTTTTATTATATAAAATAATATAGTCACTAAAGAAGAAGATACAAATGATTTAAAATAAGTATAAAATGTTTATATATAGAATGTAAGTTTAATAAAAGGAATATTCAATTGCATAGTAGGTAGATTGTAATACAAAGATGAAAAATACTTAAAAGAAAAAAAAAATAATTTTGAACATTATAGGTATGACACCAGTAAAAAACATTTCTGGGTCCGCCCCTGATCATATATAGTGTGATGTTGGACTTATTAATCAACCCAAGCAAAAAAAAAGAAATAAAAGGGAGTATAAAGGTCACGGGAATAATTTACCTGGTGATGTTAGGAATAAGGGAGGGACAAAACGTGACCACATAGTCAGTTGTGTTTGGGCATGTGAAGGTACTGTTATTATCACCGAAGGCGTAGCTATAAGCAAATGGACAAGAACGCTCGAAGTTCTGCACGTACTGTGTCGGCTTGCAAGTTTCCTTTGACTTGAAAAAACGGGTGCAACAGTTTTCGTGGGATCTGTCGTTTTCTTGGCACGTGCTACTACATGCGTTTAATTTTCCCCCGGAGAATTTCTTTAGGTTATCTGGACAAACCTTGTTCATGTCAACCATACAACCCGAACTAAGACATGCTGGGCTACTCTGTGATGGTGATGGTGTCACTGTTACTGGAAGGTTGTAACCGTACTCGAGGCTGATTTGGTAGCTGTTGACTCCACCATCATCGATTCTAAATAAGACATAAGTCACGGGAGACCAACCGTATGAGCCGTTACACTCTATCTCGCCGGATTTGCAGTCTCCCGTGACGCACGAGAAGTTTCCTGATGAGTTAGAGCATAGCGTCCTAGCCGAGATGAGACCGTACCATGAAGATGGCGCGTTTATGTCACGCGAGTCTCCGCTTCTGAGAGCAAAGCCTGTGGTTGAGACCTGTGATTCCCATGAGAAGAGAACTGGCCAGATTGTGTTACTGCATTTGTTCTCTATGGTGAGGATACTCGTTGAGAACACTCCTGAGAAAAAAAAATTAAGATCAGAAAGAGAAAAAAGTTTAACAAGTAAAAAAATATACATAAAAAGAGTAATCATCAATGGAGGAAAAAGATCGTACCCGATATGAACAACTGTGAAGCAAGGAGGAAAATCAATTGCAGCCTCACCGTCATTGGCTTAAAGAAAAGAAGAAAATTAAAGAATGTTCCAAAGAGTGAATACTAATAATAGACTTTATGTTATATTGTTTTCTTTGGCTTCTTCATCGTTGGTTAGTAGAGATTGGTATCCTAGTTATAAGAGTTCACAAGAAACAAATTAGTAGCAACTTGGATTAAAAAAAATTGAAAAGAATTAACTAGTATGAATAGTAAGAAAGATACATATTTCCGAGAAATTGTCCTTACCGCGTGATCATAGATATACAGTCCAACGAAAGCCTATTAAACATCAAAATATAACCAAAAATAATAATAAAGTCCACAACATGTGAGGTTGATTTTAAAATCCATGAAGTTCAACTCATCAGAAGTCGTATATAGACACCTCGAGTCAAGTCCGATGAGTCCGTGGTGGAATGACAATATATATCAAAACGATTACGTATGGAAAATTAATGACAAGATTAATCGAGTTGGAAGCGTTACAACTCGAGCTTTACATGACATTGATGGAAATGGAGAAACAAGGCTATAAAAGAAATCAATTAACAAAAAAAAAAGAAAAAGAAAAACAAGGCTATAAAAGAAGAGGAGGACGATCAAAAAGTGGGAACATCTCCAGTAATGATTATTCACAAATTTTTAGTTATTCATCTCACATTTATTTCGAATAATATCAGTTATTTTATTTACTTTCTTTTTGTTTCAGTCTCATTCCCTTTGATCAGTCTAATTTTATTTCGCGTAATCCAACGATTTTATTTCACAATTTAAAATCATCACAATGGGATTTTGACATCTATAACTCCTGGGATTGAAAATAAAAAGAATTAACAAATAGTAGATAATAAAAATAATTAATCAGCTGAAATCTCTCGGCCATTTGGCTTAGAAGAAATATAAATATGTTTCAAAATTGTGTTTATGTTTTCTCTTGCTTCTTCATCGTTTTGGAGGAAGTTTAGGGTTATATTTTGTTAGGTTGGTTTTATAATTTCTGCGTTGTTTCTCCATTAGAGACAAATAATAGTTTTGTTGACAATTCCATACCTTATCAGCTACGTAGAAGCTGTTGTTCTCAAATTGACCTAGTTGTCCCCGGAAGGTTCCAAAAAAAAAAAAAAATAGAAAGGGACTAGGCTTGACGTAATCGTCCGTGGCATGCCCCACCCAACAAAAGAGAAATTGACTAGGATGATTGACGTAGTAGACTAGTCGTCCCAGGCAGGCCCCAATACGGCAATACAATAGAGGGACTAAAAGAGATATTTACGGAAAGTCTCTTTTGGCATGTGAAGGTGTTGTTATTATAGTCAATGGCACTTGGTATCATGATGCAAGTTTCTTTTAGTAGGAGTAATGTTATCGAAATTAATGTGCTTTTCTACAAATGCAGTTTTCGTGGCCGATATCAATCTAGGTATCTATTCAATCTTGTGCTCATAATTCTCGAGATGATATTGAGCTTATTGGCCCTATTTATCTTTAGGTTGAGGCATATTATGGCGATGTTCGTTTATGAGTTGCTGGCAACAGCGATAACGACCAGCGACCAACGATCAAAGTTGTTGCTCGTTTAGGAGTCACCGGCCGCGACTGGTCGCTGTCGTGTTCGTTTTTCTGTCGCAACGACTGCAACTAGCCTTGGGTATTCAGTTCAATCAGTTATTTCGGTTCAATTTATTCGGTTTTCGTTTTTTTTTTTTTTTTTATCTGCCGAATTGAACCGAATAAAAATTTGGTTTGGTTTGATTTGTAATTCGGGTTTTTTTATTCGGTTATGGGATTTTAAATCTATTTCGAAGTTAACCGAATTTTTTTTCTATTTCGGTTCAAAAATAAAATTTATGGGCTCAGTTAACAAATTTACATTTTACAAACCAATCAAATAATAGACCTACTAATATTCTGGACCGATTTACAAACCCCAAACCCATAAAAAATTAGGGTTTCAACAAAACACAGTTACAACTCTACTAGATCCGCCGCCGCATCAAGAACAAAACCGCCGTCACGTCAATCTCTATTAGATCCCTCATGAATCTGCTCTAGGTAGGCACTGCTTTCTCCATCACAAATCTGCTCTAGCCACTGCTCTCTCCGTCACGAATCTGCGCCAGCCACCGCTTGCTCTTCCAAGCCACAAGATATGTCAATATCACAAATCCCCAAACATCAAAAGACTCATGTTAACAAAAAACACGATCTCAACGAGAGAGAGAGGAGAAGAAGAAAATAAGAAAAGAAGTAGTGTAGAAGAAATTTAGGACATAAAAGGAGACGAAGGTCGAAGGGGAAGAAGGTGGAAGGAGATGGAGAAGAAGGTCGAAGGAAAGGAGACAAATGTTGAAAGAGATGGAGAAGACACGAGAAGAGAGTCTGTTTTTTTTTTTTTTTCGTGTGAGTGTAAGCGACTAAATGACATGTGAGTAAATGAGTAAATATGATTAATTATTAAATGTTTGGTTATGTCATCGGTTATATCGAACCGAATTGTTTTAACCGAAATCCGATCTCTGGCATTTTTCCTTCCGATCAGTTCTTGGCTTCAGTTGAACACATAACCGAAATTCAACTTTCTCGGTTTGGTCGGTTCATATCGAACGCCCAGGACTAACTGCAACGATCAAAATTTAATCGTTACATTTTAAAAGCAGTCGCTGAAAAACTGCAGCATTTAAAATTTCAGTCGTTGGTCGCAGCAACTGCCAAATAAACAATCAACAGTTGCAGTCGCTGGTCGCTGTCGCCAACTACTGGCAAACGAACATCACCTATATATTTATCTCGTTCCATCCTGGTTACCCTAGAGTTTAGTTGAAGAATGTCTAAACCTTTTTAGTGATCACGTCTTTCACTATCTCCCGATACTTTCTAAAGAATATGCTTGTTATTCCGTTACACACTCTCCGAATCGTATGTGCCTCATAGTTTGCATTAGAATATCGTTGAATCTGAAAGTGAAGATAGTTGGTCATGATATAGTTCTTGAAAAGGTTATAAAAAAGGGTTGTTTAAATTAAAAAAGTGTTTTAATTGGAAGTTTGCAGCCATTCCGTGTTTCTAACTGCACATCATATTGCGTCTCTTTCACCTTCCCATGATAAGCAATTTTCAAAGGCTGTGCATTCTAGCATTCTACGACCTGGTACCAAATTAGCTTCAAAGGTATAGTTTCATTTTCTTTAATTATCGTAGCAAGTTTTTATTTGCCTTTGAATAGATAGCTACCTATCTATTGTTATAGATTGTAAAATATATAGTAGAGGCTAAAGAGTATTACGAAAGAAGACCCTTGCAATATGTCGATCATCCTTTTCTATAGATTTAAAAGAAATTTCTACATTTTAAATGACAATGTTTTTTTTTTTGTTAATTATTAAATGACTATGTAGATTTAGAAAAATATTAGTCAAGATAGGTCATATATATATTAGCAAATGATCTTTGTATTTTTGGCTTACATTTACGCAGGCATGATCCAATAGTCAAGATCAACAAAATCAAATATATATGAATTTCATCAAGAAAGCAATATTTGACAACTCTCATGTTGGCTTTGGAATAGGAGAAATATGAACTATCTTGACTTTCGTCCACAAGTGTCGAGCAAAACTTTGAGTATCTTGACAAGCTAAAAGATTTTCATAACCGTAACTGGTTGGTGTGAAAAGACTAGAGTCTTTTCACTCTCTTCAGCACTTTCCCAAGCCATTACCGGCTTACCGCCGATAAAGTCAAGAGAGGCTTAAGTGGAACCACTATAAATAGCTTCTACATCTCCCTCTAACATTTCAACGACTTTATTCATTGGTGGAGGCCCGGCCCATGTAAAAGTTGAACTCGTATGAGGTGAAAGAGGATAGATAGACATAACCACTACACTTACACTATCACACATTTTTTCAAATTGATGCTAAATAATTAATAAATCTTTGATGCCTAAAGCCTTTGTTTCATGGGCTTAATTTCACTCAGGGCCAAGCTTTGGTGGACGATCGGATGGATTGGTCTGAAATACACCATAAACCCACTAATGTCATTCTCAAAAATTATGAGTTACATTATTTCCCTACTAATCTTCAATGCAACCTAACTATGTCAAATTTCTGCTTCTAAAGTATATATATTAATATATACGCATAAGCAAAAGAATCATTTTATTTTGGACTTTCACATGCATTTCATCAAGAAAAGATCAACAAAAGTTAAATTTGAATTTCATCAAGAAACCAACAAGAAGATACCAACAGGTTGAACACTTTCTTGATGCCTTTGGTTTATGAGGATTATAAAATATCTTGTTTCTCTTTCACAATATCTTAAACCTCTTCTTTGGAAGCGGTTTGAGTATATTGGAAAGTCGGAGAAGTTTTTCTCTCTAACAAGCTTAGTGTCGAGAGACTAGAAGTCCCCTGACTATCATCAGTTTCTGATACTACGTGTAAATTCAAGAGAGGCTTAGGTGGAACCTTGAGAGCTTCTAGACTCCCCTCTAACATTTCAACAACTTTTCTCATTAGTGGACGGTCAGATGGATTAGTTTGTATACACCACAAACCCACTAATGTCATTTTCTTGACAATCTTCTCTTCTTCTTGGACTATGTGATCTCCTGAAAGTCTCACCGTTTGTTTCCTCTCAAGATCCTCATAGATCCAATCTGGAAAATACATTGAACTCATATTGGACGTAGAAGTTTGAACTTCTTGGTTAGTTGCCCCGATCATCTCAAGAACCACCATTCCATAACTATACACGTCCGATTTATGTGAAACTCCTCCATAGCTCTTGGAAAACATTTCAGGAGCAATGTACCCCACCGTCCCTCTCGTCTCTAACATCGATATGATACTTTCTTTCTTTTTGCAAAGCTTAGCAAGACCGAAATCCGAAATCTTCGGGCAGAAGTCTTCATCCATGAGTATATTCTGTGGCTTTATATCGAAATGCACAATCTTGGATACACAACTATTGTGCAAGTACTCTAACCCGCGAGCAACACCTACCGCAATGTTGTATAAAATTTTCCAGTCCTTCTTCGTTGACATTTTCTCGGAAATAAACTTGTCAAGAGATCCATTCGGCATGAACTCATAAATTATAGCTCTCTGGCTCCCTTCATAGCAAAATCCAAATAGAGAAACGATATTAACATGAGATGCTCTACTCATGCTAACTAGTTCATTGATGAACTCTTCTCCATTCCCCTTTGACTCTTTCAAGATCTTTATTGCAATATCTCGGCCTCTGGCACCGGGTAACTTTCCTTTATAGACAGTTCCAAATCCTCCTTTCCCAATATCATGAGCAAACGAGTTTGTCATCTGCTTGACTTTTTCGAAAGTATATCGTCTCAACATCACAACCGCTTCAATGTTCTCGTCGTTCAAATCACTCTTTTTGCTTGCATGCTTTGCTCTCACCACTACCGCAATCACAATAATAATGATCAACACAACTACAGCTGCTGAGCCTCCTGAAAGAAGAAAAAAAGAAGCAAATATTAGGGGTTTTGTACATGAATGAGCAACAGAGATGTGGTTGTAATGAAGGTGGTACCGAGTATGGCTGTTAAATTCCGTTGAGAGTTATCTGCAAATGTATCAAACAAACATTATGATTAACAAAACCAAAATAAACATTGCATACATTTTATAGGATAAAACAAAAATAAACTTACCTTTTGGTTCCGGTAATGGAGCCATCGAGCTTCTGTTGTTGTTTTCACAATCAAATAACGTAGTTACATATATTAGTTAATCAAATTGCATCCAAAACAACCCAAAATATAGAATACTAAAACATTTAAATTGATATTTACACATGTTATTCCTAGTAACTTAAAATAATAATGGATTTGAATGACACCGTACAATATGTTTGAGGTCTATATAAAAGAGTGTAAGGGGTTGTATCATTATTCTTAAGATTAATAAATAAACGAAACTCTAGAGACAAAAGATATTTGCCTCAAATAACTTTTATCTTTAATTTCCTTTCATTTTCAAAACTTTTTTTTTTTTTTTAAATCTATTTTCACGTATTCACAACAACACAACTATAAGTCTATACCTATATCATCTAGATTTATCATTTAACGCCAAGATAGATACACCACAAATTTTTGCTGTAATTGTGGAATCACATTTTGGCAGCAAAATCTTGGAATTTTGATTTGGCGTCAAACACTGCATAATATTATTTAGGCAAAAATCCGCAAAATCATGTTTCAGCGCTAAAACCAAAAGCTTTATTTTGATGCAAAACCCGCAAAATCTTGTTCGGGCGTCAAAACCATAGAATTATATTTAGTTCGATAACCCAAGAGTTGTATAGTTGGATTTTGGCACCAAAATCGAATAATCAAATTACGCGCCAAAACTTGAGTTATGAAAATCATATCCGCTAAAATTTGATGAATTTGTATTCAACAAATTATTATAAATTTAAAATTAAAAAGAAAAAAAAAATCTATGAATATTGTCATTTTTGCGTTAAGTTTAGTCTATGAAAATTCTTAAGTACACTGTACATATTTGGATATCCGATGTTTTATGAAGCGGATCAAATATTTAGCCAAACATTCAGAATTTTACGGATATCCAAATACCAAATATTTAGTTAATTGCAAAACGGAAACATATTGAAAAATGCCGACCTATATATACAAAACATTATGGTTCATAAATACAACAAACATTCTGGATATTCGTTCCATATTCTCCACTTTTGTTTGGGTTGGTGGGTTTCCAAAAGATTATTAGTTTTTTTTTTTCAAAGATACAAATCATAATCGACTTTATATAAACTAAACTAAACTAAATTAAAAATATTTTGAATTTTGTATCGCAACTAACACAACTAGGCGCTAGCTGCCAAAGGCTGCCATTTGTTGGGGATTTTCGAAAAAGATAACACAACAACTATGCACTAGTTGCCTATTTTTTAGAAGGAATTTGGTAGAAAATAAAAAAGGAAACAAAAATTAATAGTTAGAAGTTAATTTGACTCAAATATGGATAGGGTTGCACAAAATTTCAACAATTTTTGTGTTCATTCATATCATTGCTAAGTGATAACATGATATTTTACAAATTATTCCAGTTTTTATCAAACAAGTACTTCTCAATATGTATCATATATAGTGTGATGTTGGACTTATTAATCAACCCAAGCAAAAAAATAAAAAAAAATAAAAGGGAGTATAAAGGTCACGGGAATAATTTACCTGGTGATGTTAGGAATAAGGGAGGGACAAAACGTGACCACATAGTCAGTTGTGTTTGGACATGTGAAGGTGCTGTTATTATCACCGAAGGCGTAACTATACGCGAATGGACAAGAACGCTCGAAGTTCTGCACGTACTGTGTCGGCTTGCAATTTTCCTTTGACTTGAAAAAACGGATGCAACAGTTTTCGTGGGATCTGTATTCTTGGCACGCGCTACTACATGCGTTTAAATTTCCCCCGGAGAATTTCTTTAGGTTATCTGGACAAGTCTTGTTCATGTCAACCATACAACCCGAGCTGATACAAGCTGTGCTACTCTCTGATGGGGTCACCATTACTGGAAGGTTGTAACCGTACTCGAGGCTGATTTTATAGCTGCTGACTCCACCATCATCGATTCTAAATAAGACATAAGTCACCGGAGACAAATCGTAGTCGACGTTACACTCTATCTTCCCGGATTCGCAGTCTCCGGTAACGCACGAGAAGTTTCCAGTTGAGTTGGAGCATAGCGTCCTAGCCGAGATAACACCGTACCATGAAGATGGCGCGGTTATGTTACGCGCTTCTCCGCTCTTGAGAGCAAAGCCTGTGGTTGAGACTTTTGACTCCCATGACAAGAGAACTGGCCAGATTGTGTTACTGCATTTGTTCTCTATGGTGAGGATACTCGTTGAGAACACTCCTGAGAAAGAAAAAAAAATTAAGATCAGAAAGAGAAAAAAGTTTAACAAGTCAAAAAAATATACATAAAAAGAGTAATCATGAATGGAGGAAAAAGATCGTACGTACCTGATATGAACAACTGTGAAGCAATGAGGAAAATCAATTGCAACCTCACCGTCATTGGCTTAAAGAAAAGAAGAGAATTAAAGAACGTTCCAAAGAGTGAATACTAATAATAGACTTTATGTTATATTGTTTTCTTTGGCTTCTTCATCGTTGGTTAGTAGAGATTGGTATCCTAGTTATAAGAGTTCACAAGAAACAAATTAGTAGCAACTTGGATTAAAAAAAATTGAAAAGAATTAACTAGTATGAATAGTAAGAAAGATACATATTTCCGAGAAATTGTCCTTACCGCGTGATCATAGATATACAGTCCAACGAAAGCCTATTAAACATCAAAATATAACCAAATAATAATAAAGTCCACAACATGTGAGGTTGATTTTAAAATCCATGAAGTTCAACTCATCAGAAGTCGTATATAGACACCTCGAGTCAAGTCCGATTAGTCCGTGGTGGAATGACAATATCAAAACGATTACGTACGGAAAATTAATGACAAGATTAATCGAGTTGGAAGCGTTACAATTCATGCATTACATTACATGACATTGATGGAGAAACAAGGCTATAAAAGAAGAGGAGGACGATCAAATAGTGGGAACATCTCCAGTAATGATTATTCACAAATTTTTAGTTATTCATTTCACATTTATATCGAATAATATCAGTTATTTTATTTACTTTTTTTTTTGTTCAGTCTCATTCCCTTTGATCAGTCTAGTTTACTTTCGCTTAATCCAACGATTTTATTTCACAATTTAAAATCATCACAATCGGAATTTGACATCCATAACTCCTGGGATTGAAAATAAAAAGAATTAACAAATAGATAATAAAAATAATTAATCAGCTGAAATCTCTCGGCCATTTGGCTTAGAATGTTTCAAAATTGCGTTTATGTTTTCTCTTGCTTCTTCATCGTTTTGGAGGAAGTTTCGGGTTACATTTTGTTAGGTTGGTTTTATATTTTCTGCGTTGTTTCTCTATTAGTGAGACAAATAATAGTTTAGTTGACAATTCCATACCTTATCAGTTACGTAGAAGCTGTTGTTCTCAAATTGACGTAGTTGTCCCCGGAAGGTTCCAAAAAAAAAAAAAATAGAAAGGGACTAGGCTTGACGTAATCGTCCGTGGCATGCCCCACCCAACAAAACAGAAATTGACTAGGATGATTGACGTAGTAGACTAGTCGTCCCAGGCAGGCCCCAATACAATAGAAATGTAAAGGGACTAAAAGAGATATTTACGGAAAGTCTCTTTTGGCATGTGAAGGTGTTGGTATTATAGTCAATGGCACTTGGTATCATGATGCAAGTTTCTTTTAGTAGGAATAATGTTATCAAAATTAATGTGCTTTTCTACAAATGCAGTTTTCGTGGCCGATATCAATCTAGGTATCTATTCAATCTTGTGCTCATAATTCTCGAGATGATATTGAGCTTATTGGCCCTATTTATCTTTAGGTTGAGGCATATTATGGCGATGTTCGTTTATTAGTTGCTGGCAACAGAGATAACGACCATCGACCAACGATCAAAGTTGTTGCTCGTTTAGGAGTCACCGCGATTGGTCACTGTCGTGTTCATTTTTCTGTCGCAACGACTGCAACTAGCTCTGGGCATTCAATTCAATCAGTTATTTCGGTTCGGTTTATTCGGTTTTCGGTTTTTTTTTTTTTTTTTTTATCTGCCGAATTGAACCGAATAAAAATTTGGTTTGGTTTGATTTGTATTTCGGGTTTTTTAATTCGGTTATAGGATTTTAAATCTATTATGAAGTTAACCGAGTTTTTTTTTCTATTTCGGTTCAAAAATAAAATTTATGGGCTCAGTTAACAAATTTACATTTTACAAACCAACCAAATAATGGGCCTACTAATATTCTGGACCGATTTACAAACTCAAACCCATAAAAAATTAGGGTTTCAACAACACACAGTTACAACTCTACGACATCCGTCGCCGCGTCAAGAACAAAGCCGCCGTCACGTCAATCTCTATCAGATCCCTCATGAATCTGCTCTAAGCACTGCTTTCTCCATCACGAATCTGCTCTAGCCACTGCTCTCTCCGTCACGAATCTGCGCCAGCCACCGCTTGCTCTTCCAAGCCACAAGATATGTCAATATCACAAATCCCCAAACATCAAAAGACTCGTATTAACAAAAAACACGATCTCAACGAGAGAGAGAGAAGAAGAAGAAGATAAGAAAAGAAGTAGTGTAGAAGAAATTTAAGACAAAAAAGGAGAAGAAGGTCGAAGGGGGAGAAGGTGGAAGGAGATGGAGAAGAAGGTCGAAGGAAAGGAGAAAAATGTTGAAAGAGATGGAGAAGACACGAGAAGAGAGTTTTTTTTTTGTGTGAGTGTAAGCGACTAAATGACATGTGAGTAAATGAGTAAATATGATTAATTAGTAAATGTTCGGTCTCTGGCATTTTTTCTTCTGATCAGTTCTTGGCTTCAATTGAACACATAACCGAAATTCAACTTTCTCAGTTCTGTCGGTTTTGGTTTATTCGGTTCATACCGAACACCCAGGGTTAACTGCAACGATCGAAATTTAATTGTTACATTTTAAAAGCAGTAGCTGAAAAACTGCAGCGATTAAAATTTTCAGTCGCTGGTCGCAACGACTGCCAAACGAACAGTCACAGTCGTAGTTGCTGGTCGGTGTCACCAACGACTGGCAAACGAACATCACCTATATATTTATCTCGTTCCATCCTGGTTACCCTAGGCTTTAGTTTGAAGAATGTCTAAACCTTTTTAGTGATCTCGTCTTTCACTATCTCCCGATACTTTCTAAAGAATATGCTTGTTATTCCGTTACACACTCTTAGAATCGTATGTGCCTCATAGTTTGCATTAGAATATCGTTGAATCTGAAAGTGAAGGGAGTTGGTCATGATATAGTTCTTGAAAAGGTTATAAAAAAGGGTTGTTTAAATTTTTTCAGATCCAAGCATGGCCATGCATTGAATATGAGTGTTTTAATTGGAAGTTTGCAGCCATTCCGTGTTTCTAACTGCACATCATATTGTGTTTCAAAAGCTGTGCATTCTAGCATTCTACGAGCTGGTACCAAATTAGCTTCAAAGGTATAGTTTCATTTTCTTTATCGTAGCAAATTTGTATTTGCCTTTGAATAGATAGCTACCTATCTGTTGTTATAGATTGTAAAATATATAGTAAAGGCTAAAGAGTATTACGAAAGAAGACCCTTGCAATATGTCGATCATCCTTTTCTATAGATTTAAAAGAAATTTCTACATTTTAAATGACAATGTTTTTTTTTTGTTAATTATTAAATGACTATGTTGATTTAGAAAAATATTAGTCAAGGTAGGTCATATATATATATATATATATATATATATATTAGGAAAGGATCTTTGTATTTTTGGCTTACACTTACGCAGGCATGATCCAATAGTCAAGATCAACAAAATCAAATATATATGAATTTCATCAAGAAAGCAATATTTGACAACTCTCATGTTGGCTTTGGAATAGGAGAAATATGAACTATCTTGACTTTCGTCCACAAGTGTCGAGCCTCTTCTTGGGAAAAACTTTGAGTATCTTGACAAGCTAAAACACTAGAGTCTTTTCACTCTCTTCAGCACTTTCCCAAGCCATTACCGGCTTACCGCCGGTAAAGTCAGGAGAGGCTTAAGTGGAACCACTATAGATAGCTTCTACATATATCTCCCTGTAACATTTCAACGACTTTATTCATTGGTGGAGGCCCGGCCCAGGTAAAAGCTGAACTCGTATGAGGTGAAAGAGGATAGACATAACCATTACACTTACACTATCACACATTTTTTTCAAATTGATGCTAAATAATTAATAAATCTTTGATGCCTAAAGCCCTTGTTTCATGGGCTTTAACTCAGGGCCATGCTTTGGTGGACAATCGGATGGATAAGTCTGAATACACCATAAACCCACTAATGTCATTTTCAAAAATTATGAGTTACATTATTTCCCTACTAATCTTCAATGCAACCTAACCATGTCAGATTTCTTCATCTAAAGTATATATATTAATATATACGCATAAGCAAAAGAATCATTTTATTTTGGACTTTCACATGCACATGTGAATAATGCAACGGCAAAGCTCAACAAAAGTTAAATTTGAATTTCATCAAGAAACCAACAAGAAGATACCACAGTTTGAACACTTTCTTGATGCCTTTGGTTTGTGCGGATTATAAAATATCTTGTTTCTCTTTCACAATATCTTAAACCTCTTATTTGGAAGCGGTTTGAGTATATTGGAAAGTCGGAGAAGTTTTTCTCTCTAACAAGCAAGTGTCGAGAGACTAGAAGTCCCTTGACTATAACCAGTTTCCGATACTACGTGTAAATTCAAGAGAGGCTTAGGTGGAACCTTGAGAGCTTCTAGACTTCCCTCTAACATTTCAACAACTTTTCTGATTGGTGGACGATCAGATGGATTAGTTTGTATACACCACAAACCCACTAATGTCATTTTCTTCACAATCTTCTCTTCTTCTTCGACTATTTAATTTGATCACCTAAAAGTCTCACCGTTTGTTTCCTCTCAATATCCTCATAGATCCAATCTGGAAAATACATTGAACTCATATTGGACGTGGAAGTTTGAACTTCTTGGTTAGTTGCCCCGATCATCTCAAGAACCACCATTCCATAACTATACACGTCCGATTTATGTGAAACTCCTCCATAGCTCTTGGAAAACATTTCAGGAGCAATGTACCCCACCGTCCCTCTCGTCTCTAACATCGATATGATACTTTCTTTCTTTTTGCAAAGCTTAGCAAGACCGAAATCCGAAATCTTCGGGCAGAAGTCTTCATCCATGAGTATATTTTGTGGCTTTATATCGAAATGCACAATCTTGGATACACAACTATTGTGCAAGTACTCTAACCCGCGAGCAACACCTACCGCAATGTTGTATAAAATTTTCCAGTCCTTCGTTGACATTTTCTCGGAAATAAACTTGTCAAGAGATCCATTCGGCATGAACTCATAAATTATAGCTCTCTGGCTCCCTTCATAGCAGAATCCAAACAGAGAAACTATATTAACATGAGATGCTCTACTCATGCTAACTAGTTCATGGATGAACTCTTCTCCACTCCCCGTTGACTCTTTCAAGATCTTTATTGCAATATCTCGGCCTCTGGCTCCGGGTAATTTTCCTTTATAGACAGTTCCAAATCCTCCTTTCCCAATATCATGAGCAAACGAGTTTGTCATCTTCTTGACTTTTTCGAAAGTATATCCTCTCAACATCACAACCGCTTCAATGTTCTCGTCGTTCAAATCACTCTTTTTGCTTACATGCTTTGCTCTCACCACTACCGCAATCACAATAATAATGATCAAGACAACTACAACTGCTGAGCCTCCTGAAAGAAGAAAAAAAAAGAAAAAAGAAGAAGCCAAATATATATATTATATAGGTGTTGTGTACATGAATGAGCAACAGAGATGTGGTTGCAATGAAGGTGATACCGAGTATGGCTTTTAACTTCCGTTGAGAGTTATCTGAAAATGTATCAAACAAACATTAAGAATAACAAAACCAAAATAAACATTGCATACAGTTTATAGGATAAAACAAAAATAAACTTACCTTTAGGTTCCGGTAATGGATCCATTGAGCTTCTGTTGTTGGTTTTTCCGATCAAATAACATAGTTACATATAATATTAGTTGATCAAATTGCATCCAAAACAACCGAAATGTAAAATACTAAAGCATTTAAATTGATATTTAGTCAATTATTGTATTAGTCTACAATCTAAATTCATGTAAATTTATCATTTAACGCCAAAATAGACAAGCCACAAATTTGTCTGGAACTGTGGAATCCCATTCTGGTAGCAAAATCTTGGAATTTAGTTTTGCGCCATCAACTGCATAATATTATTTTGGCAAAAAATCCCAAATTCATATTTTAGCGCTAAAACTAAAAGTTTTATTTTGACGCAAAAATTATAAAAACCATAGAATTCTATTTTATGTCACGGAATCCCTTTAGTTTTGAGATTTTTTTTGATAAATTTTGTGTACGGAATCACTTTAAATCATCCCATAAATATTTAGTTAGTTCGTTGCAAAACGGAATATATCGAAAAAATGCCGACCTTTACAAAACGTTATGGTTCATAAATTTTGAATATTCATTCCATATTCACCCCTATTGTTTTGGTTGGTGGTGGGTTTCCAAAAGATTATTAGCTTTTTTTGTGAAAGAATATAGATCACCATCGTCTTTATAGTGTGGGGCGCTTCAATAAAGATAACCCAACTACCAGCGTTATGCACTAGCTGCCTATTTTTATGTAAATATATAGGAAAAATTTATGGGGAAAATGTCAAAAAAAGCATAACTTTCAAAAAATGGATTAAAAAAGCATGAACTTCGAAAATGCCATTTAAATCCTAAAGTTACGTGTGACTTTTTGATAAAATGGTCAAGTTTCGTTGACTAGGCCATTTTGAGCATGTCGTTAAGTTTCCGTTAACAAGGGTTAACGGACGTTAGCAGTCTCCGTTAATAAACCAAAACGACGTCGTTTCGTAAAAAAAAGAAAAAAAAACCAGCGTCCACAAGGAATCGAACCGCTAACCTTTTAGACACATAACAACCTCTTAACCACTGAGCCACGATAACATTTTGAAATTATAACGCGTGTATATATATATAATAACAAGAGCGTATATATATATATATATATATATGTAAAAACTAGTGAAATTTTTTATTTTGGTGGTGATAATGTATATATATATATATATATATATATATATATATATATATATACATCAACTAAAAATAACAAAACAAAAAATATGGATTAATTAAAAATAACAAAACTAATAATAATCATTGAGCCACGATAACATTTTTTGGTTTTATATATCT
The DNA here is from genome assembly GCA_963667165.1 of Barbarea vulgaris. Lineage (NCBI taxonomy): Eukaryota > Viridiplantae > Streptophyta > Magnoliopsida > Brassicales > Brassicaceae > Barbarea > Barbarea vulgaris. Next base: position 9,672,050 of record OY763890.1, on the reverse strand, counting down.
ACTAAACTATTAAAAAAGACCCAATCTTATAAGGTGTTTCCAAACACTCTATAAGTATAAAATTAAAAAGTTTATGGCTAATCCTATATCCAAACATCCATAAAAGGAAATATTAATTCCACCTAAATTAAATTAAACACTTTATTTCCATCTTTTTCTTTCTCCTCTTTATCATTTATTTCTTTATCTAATGTTGCAATATTAATACTATGAATTATAATTCTCCTATCACATTTTAGATCTTATTTTCAAATTATTAAAAATTATTATATCATACATATAATTACTAAAAAATTAAATTTTTTTCTCCATATATTATGATTCAAAATTTAAAAAACAGAGATATATTACTCAATTAAAAAAAAAAATGTGTTCAACATCTCACATTGATTAAAATTTTGGTGGATGGTTCAGAATAATATTATAAAACACACAAAAATGATTTTAAATACGAATGAGCAAGAAACTTGATTTATCATGTGTCCAAATTTAAAAAAAAAACTTATTCAGTTTTATCCAGTTCATTAGTTGAAATAATTTAAAAGTCTCATATCGATTAATTTTTTTGTGCAACAGTTCAAAGTCATATTATAAAAAACCAAAATTATTTTAAATACAAATGTTTTTAAAAATGTCCGGTTTAATTTGGTACTTATTAAAATAATTTAAAATAATATTTAAAATTTAAAATATTTATTCGGTTTAACTCTATTAAAATATTAATTTTAGAATACTATTAATACTAAAACTATATAATATCGACTAATCAATAATATATATATATAACTACTTATTTATAATAATAATAAATTATTTAGTAAAAGTTATTTTAAATATAAATAGACTAAAAATTCTAAAATAATCAATCCGAAATAGAATGGAAAGTTCCCGACAAGTATAAGACAATACGGGTTTTTGTCCCAAAATGAGCAGGTTTAAGACAAGTAGAACTAATCATAAAATATATAATAAGTATAATTACTATTTTCAATATTAGAACTAATTACCAAATATTAAAATGGGTTTAGAAATGACTGACAATTACATATGATTTACAATTGTATTATTTTATTTTTAGTTCAGAATAATTTAATATTTAATTCAGTACGATTTGGTCTAAATTGTTTGAATGAGAATATAAAACATCATTCATTTGGCGTATGTTTGATTCAAATAACAGAAATTTGCTATTGTTACAGAGAAATAAAATAATTTGATGTTGAAAGCACGTTAGATATATTATAAAAAATAAATAAATAAAAACTACAAATATTAACAGAAATAAAAATATTTATAAATATTATAAAAAATCAAATTAAAATTATACAAATAAAATAAAAATATTTATTAAAAATAAAAATAAAAATAAATATAATTTATATTCAAATAATTGACCCGCGGTATACCGCGGGTACAAATCTAGTATATATATGTAACTAATTAAAAATAAGAAACTAAAAAAATGTGGATTAATTAAAAATTTTAAATATATATTCTCATATATATATATATATATATATGTAACTAATTAAAAATAAGAAAACTAAAAAATTTTAAATATATATTCTCATATATAAAAAACTAATTAATCCACATTTTTTATTTTAATTAGTTGCATACCTATATAACAAGATCTCCACACAAAAAAAAAAAATTAATAACAAACCACAAAAAATGTTATATGAATCAAAGATTATTATTAGTATATATATATATATATATATGAAAAAACTAATAATAATCGTTGAGCCATTATAAAAATATTTCGGTTTTATTATTTTAAATTTTTTGGGTAGAGATCTTTTTATATATATATATACTAATAATAATCTTTGATTCATATAACATTTTTTGGGGTTTGTTATTAATTTTTTTTTTTTTGTGGAGATCTTGTTATATAGGTATGCAACTAATTAAAATAAAAAATATGGATTAATTAAATTTTTTATATATGAGAATATATATTTAAAATTTTTTGGTTTTCTTATTTTTAATTAGTTGCATATATATATATATATATATATATATATATGAGAATATATATTTAAATTTTTTAATTAATCCACATTTTTTTAGTTTCTTATTTTTAATTAGTTACATATATATATATATATATATATATATATATCCAAAAAATGTTATCGTGGCTCAATGATTATTATTAGTTTTGTTATTTTTAATTAATTGTGTATATTTTTTTTTAATTAATCCATATTTTTTGTTTTGTTATTTTTAGTTGATGTATATATATATACATTATCACCACCAAAATAAAAAAAATCACTAGTTTTTACATATATATATATATGTATATACACGCTCTGGTTATTATATATATATACATGCGTTATAGTTTCAAAATGTTATCGTGGCTCAGTGGTTAAGAGGTTGTTATGTGTCTAAAAGGTTAGCGGTTTGATTACTTGTGGACGCTGGTTTTGTTTTTTTTTTAAACGAAACGACATCGTTTTGGTTTATTAACGGAGACTGCTAACGTCCGTTAACCCTTGTTAACGGAAACTTAACGACATGCTCAAAATGGCCTAGTCAATGAAACTTGACCATTTTATCAAAAAGTCAAACGAAACTTTAGGATTTAAATGGCATTTTCGAATTTCATGCTTTTTTCGTCCACTTTTTGAAAGTTGATGCTTTTTTTTGACATTTTTCCCAAAAATTTAGGGCAAATGACTCATTTATGTTTTTCAATTTAAAAAATACCTTCTCATTTTTATTTTTTTCTAAATTAATATTGTTTGACTAAATTATCCTTAAATATTGATATATAATTTTGAGAATAAATCAATATTTTTAAAATAAAATTAATTATTATTTTTTTATAATAAAAGAAATATCTTTTTAAAAAAATAATTAATTTTATTTTAAAAATACTGATTTATTTTCAAAATTATTAATCAATATTTAAGGGTAATTTAGTCAAAAAATATTAATTTTTAAAAAGAAAAAATAGAGAAAATATTTTTAAATTGAAAAACATATATAGGATATTTTTCAAAAAAACTCATATATATCACTGATAAGTGATAACATAACAATATTCAAGTTTTTATTAAACAAGCGTGACAAAAATACTTTTAAATATGTATCAGAGCATCAACATTGAAAGTGTCTCACCAAATCTTTTAACAATATAAAAACAAAAATATGAAACAAAAATAAGAGCTTTTGAAAACCTCTCAAGAAACTCTTTTACCACGTGTTAATATTTTATTAGTTCTATTATTGCTTTATAATTATAAAAAAATTTTAAAACAATTAAACTATTCTAATCAAATTAAAATAGTATAACTGTTTAGAGTCTCTATCAGAGCATGACCATGTATTGAACGTGAGTGTTTTGGAATGCAGCCATTCCGTGTTTCTAATTGCACGATCTATTGAATCCTTTTGCATCTCCTTGACCTTCTCATGTCAAGCAATTTCCAAAAGATAGGCATTCCACAAGCAGGTACCAAATTAGCTTGAATGGTATAGTTTCTTTTTTTTTAATCGTGGCAGTCTCTTTCTTTTTGTTTTGCTCTGAATAGATAACAACCTATCTATTCTATAGATTTTATACTATATTGTAGAGGCTAAAGAGTATTAGGAAAGAATATCCTTGCAATATGTCAATCATCCTTTTCTATAGATATTTTAAAAGAAATTTCCACACATTTTAAATGACTTTGCTTTTTTTTTTTACTATTATTAAATGACTATGTTAATTTAGAAAAAAAAAATAGTATATACTCCCTCCATTCATAATTGATCACATTTTTAGCATTTTTACATGTTTTAAGAAATTTATTGAAATAACAATTTTAACCTTGTGTTTATTAACTAATTATTTTTGATAAAAAAATAGAGTAATTAAATAAGGGACATAATAGAAAACATAAAACTAAATATGCATAGAAACTAGAGAAATAACATCTTTTGAAAAGAAAAAAATTCTTAGAAATATAATCAATTAGGAATTGAGGGAGTATTACTCAAGATAGTTCTTATATATACTAGGTTAGTTGTTGATCATGATGATGGTAGTTTAATGTGTTCATTTATATATGTTTATTTAATTTGTTTCATCTTTTGTTATAATTATTGTGTGCCTTGTGAATGATATTGAATCTATAGATTGTTCACAACAATGGAGTGCAACCATATTGCTTGTAATTCCTGTCTTAAAATTAAGTTAATTCACCATTTCAATTGTTTTTTTACATATTTTGATAGGGAAAATCTCATAAAAAACCTTCAAAGTGGCAGCCACTTCCACTTTAAACCTTGAAAGTTTTACACTTCTACAATAAACCTTCAATTTGAGAACTTTTCTAATATAAACCTTCAAAGTGGCTTTCTAATTTACATTCTCATTAGACCTAATGAAGCATTTAACTCTGTTAGATTTTCTGTTAAAAAATTAATGATGTGGCTTTTATTTCTATTTTTATTTTTATTAATAAATTTATGTTTTTGATCTAAAAATTCTAAAAAAAAAAAAAAAACAAAAGAAATAATTATTAATTGTCTGTCGATGAATTTTTTTTTTTTTTTTGTCTCTCTCTCCATCCCTTCCTTATCTCGGGAAAGTTATCTCCGGCCATAAATTCCTCCAAACCAGCGATGAGACACCGGAAAACCATATCTGAAAGCAAATTCCTCTAATGCATTAAATAAATTGACCCATTTCTCTCCTTCTGGATTACAGTTCATAAGATGCTTATGAATCTATATTAGATCCAAAGTAACCCAACCGTCGTACGCCAAACACACATCTTCGTCTCCACCGATTTCAAATCCAGCAACACATCGAATCTGAGATTTAGATTCAGGTTGGAACTGCGGCAATGGCGGAGGCTTTACATGAGTAGCAACGAGTCTAGGATTCAGATTCAATTTGAAATGTAAACTATCATCGCATAGGAATCGGATTCAAGCGTTTGGAAGTGATAAGAGTTTGAATTTTGCTAGATTATAATTAATTGGAAAAGAAGATGAATTAAATGATTTGAAATGCCTGAGACTTGCGGATCTATCAAATAGCCAAAATTCTAACTATTTGACAAGATATGATCTATTTACGCAGTGAGATTTTCCATTTTGAAACTAGGCTTAAGAGAGGAAGAAAGAGATCATCAAACTCCATGAAAGAAGCTTCTCTCTCTCAAACTTTTTCAATTCGTTTCTATATTGAATGATTCTTAAATCGAATGGCTGCGAGATATTTCTGGAACTGTTAGGTATTTTATCAAAGAATTATGTGTCATTTAGATGATTTGCTTTGTGATTCAATCTCGATTAGGAGTTTCTCTGTTAGAGTATACATGGTGTTGGAGGTTTCGATGTGGAGAGAGAGAGGACGCTGGAGAAGAGCACGAAGGAGAAAGGAAAACTAATTTTGTTTTTCTTTCAATTTTTTTTTTATATTTTAAAACCATATAAATTTTGTAATAAATAAAATTTTAATCAAAAATAAATTTTATTAATAAAAATAAAAATAAAAGCCACATCTTTAATTTTTAACAGAAAATCTAACAGAGTTAATTGCTTCATTAGGTCTAATGAGAATGTGAATTAGAAAGCCACTTTGAATGTTTATAGTAGAAAAGTTCTCAAATTAAAGGTTTATTGTAGAAGTGTAAAACTTTGAAGGTTTAAAGTGGAAGTAGCTGCCACTTTAAAGGTTTTTTTTGGGATTTTCCCTATTTTGATATATAATCACCAACTATTTTATTTATTGTCAACCTCACACATTGAATTTTGCATTAGAAACTGTTTTGAATATTTTAGAAATGTTTTAAGAAAATATTGAGCATTTTTTGAGCAAGTTTTGAGAAGAAATTTTTGATAACTTGAGAATTTTACAAGTTACGCCATCTCTTATATGATTTACACATATATTCATTTTATGTGTTCATATCTCAAATGTTTATAGAAAGATAGTACATATAATAGATATGACAATATAACATACTAAAGTGTTAAATCAAGAAAAATAAGAATATGTGTGGCATAGTAGGAAACTTCTTTAATCAACGTCTCCATTATGGACATAGATTAACTCTATGCATAAAATCTTAATAAAATGTTTTGTAACTATTTCGTAGCGCGTTCATTCATACTCAAATAAAATTAACATAAAGATAAGACATGAAAATTCTGAAATTAAATGAGAATGATGTGAATTTAGTTTCATGTGGATAAGTAATCTTTGGTAGTTTGGTACATCTTTTGAAATATCGTAAATTTTTGACGTCTTGGAAAACTGGGTATTGATACTTTTATAAATATTTATGAATTAAAAGATAATAATATATTCTTTGAATAGCCTATTATAAGTATTGTTGGAGTTTATAAAATTATTATAATTAAGCTTTAAAATATTGATGTACCAGGTAACACAAAAATATAACAATGTCTTTATTAATATTTCACATATAGACTTTTACATTAACCATTGGTAACCAAAATTTTATGCAGGCTTGCACGATTCATTCGGTCCCAAAAGAAAATATTGTTGGTTGCATTACAGCAAATGGAAAGAACTCACCAACAAATTGAACATGATTAGAGACATTATGCGAGTGTTGTCTTCTCCAAAACATACATGTCGCACCACGCGCAAATTATTTTTTCTCCCAATCTCTTTCTTCTTGCCGGACGATCTGTGTTCTTCGTTTCAGAGGCTGGAGACCGGTGGTTGTGGCCTCACCGGCTCCGGCCTCTCCCCCTTTGTCCTTTCTAGATCTCCGGAGTGGTGGTTCGCCTCATCTTCATTCCTCTTCTTCTCTCCGGCGAGGGTTTGCGTGTTTGCTTTTCAGATCTGGTGCTCCTCTCGAGGGGCGGCGGCGGCGGTTTTTCAACCGGAGTTATTCGACGATTCCGGTGGCTTCGTTCGCCTCCTCCTCTTGTCTTAAGTTCAGATCTGGTTCGAGCTTGTTCGCGTCCCTTTCAGAGTTAAGCTCAATTTCGGGTTAGTTCCTTGACGTGCGGCGGCTCGCGAAGGCTCCTGACGTTTGAAGACTGCGTTTTGGGTTCTTTTGGGTTTCTTTTGTCTCGTTTTCTGGCCGGTTGCTGGTTTTGGCTTTGTCGGGTTTTTAGAGGGTTATCTCCGACGAGGAGTGCGTTGGGCTAAGCTGCAGATCTCGAGGTTCTTTGTCACGGCGGCGCCTCCGTTGTCCTTCATGTGCTTGAAGATGGCATATGAGGCTTTGGTGGCGTTCTGGGTCTTTTTATCTTGTTGTCTTCCAGTTGGTTTTTCGCTGGAGCGGCGTGTGGTTCTTTGGTTCGTGCAGTGGGGTTGTAGCTTTCGGCGGCGTTGGTGGGGTGTTAGCTTTGTTGCGGTAGCACGTTGGTGGTGTCCACAGAGATGTGGCTCGTCTTCTGCTAGGGCTCCGAGGCGTGAGCAGACTCGGCTTTAGATTGCTTGTGGGGTTGATCCTGACTTTTGGGGCTTTAGCTTCCGGCGGCAGGGTAGAGTATTTCCTGGCTGCGGTGGCTCGATGGTGTTGGCCATAGCGTTGTGGTCTTGTCCTGGGCTAGGGCTCATTAGCGAGCGGGCTTGGCTTTTGACAGTTTGGGGTTGCTCCTGGCGGTTGGCGTTGTAGTTTACGGCGGCCATGGTGAGGTGTATGTGTGGCTCCGTTAGCTCGTAGGTCTCGACTACTTTTTTGTGGTTTGGTCTTCGACTAAGGCTCATTGCTGAGAGCCGGCTAAACTTTTGGTGTTACTTTCCAGACCACTCAGGTTGTCGTTTTGGTTTTGTTGTGTTCTTTGTTGCTGCCTCTCGGCGGAGCAGGGATTCTGTTGGCTTGTGCTTTGATTGTGGATTAGCTTTCTAGGTGTTTGGAGGAGCTAGTAAGACTTTTTTTAATGTTAAGCGTTGTTTAGTTTGTTTGATTCTGCTCTGTGCTAGCCGATCTCGGGGAGAGACCTTGGTAGAGTGAGCTTGCGCTTCTCATTTTCTTTGGTTCAGGTAGTTCCGCTCTGAGATAGCTCATGATTAGTTCAGGGTTCCGTTCTCTCATTCTAGCCGACCTCGGGGAAAGAGCTTGGTAGAGTGAGCTTACGATTCTTGTTCTAGCCGTTGACGGCTCAGTCTTCTCGGGCTACCAGTTGAAAGGGCTTCCATTCGTTTGGTTTTCGTAGTTTCGTTCATCGCCGTTTGTCTTCATGTCACTTCTTCTCTAAGATGGTATCTTTGAGATATCTTCAAAATCGTTTTATCACTTCATTGATTTTCGTAAGCTTCATTGCTTTGTTGATCTCAATGGACTGATTGTTCTTTGCTTCCATGTTTTTTCTCTTTTTTTTGGCATGGAACCAACCATAGGATTTACATTTGTAATTCCTAAACTTTTCATACTTAATGAAATATTTACATTCTTATCAAAAAAAAAAAAAACATACATGTCGCCCGTTGTGTCTCTTGATGCATGAAACCACATGGGAGATCTCAGATCCCATGAGACAAAAGACGGTATATTATGGAGACCATCAGTGCATCGATGAAAGGGTTCATTATTTCAAGCAAATCACCTATGAGGAAGTGGCATTACATTTCACCAACATCTCCTTTTTTTGTTGGTTTTTTCTCTTCTCGGTTAATCCTCTGTTTGTTGGTTTTTTGTTTTCTTAGTTAAGACTGAATGGAACCAAATCAGAAAAATTTATTAGTTTTCTCAATTTTCATTGTATATAGTATATACTGTTTAATCCGCAGTATGTTGAATTTTGGTTTTTCGGTTAAGAACCGAACCCGAAGAATTGATAGGTAAAATAGTAAATATGGTGTCCAAGTCATTGGTATTTTGGTATATCATATAACAATTTATATAACAGAGCTAGAGATTAGATTTGAAGGTAGAAGGTCAAATTTCTGTAAATCATAATCATTATCCAAAAAAAAAAAATCCTAACATCAAAGGGAATTTATCTCACATAGGGGAGACAATGGCGTGGCCACATTGAAAAAACTTGAAACACTCTGCCCACGGTCTACTTCCATGAACTTTTTTTGAGATCTTATTAATTATAAATTCGATATTTAACTGTAATGGTGAGCATCTCATAATGCATGGACTTTTTCCATACAGCTTTCAGTTGGTGTGCAATAACTATTTCTTCTTCTTCTAACTTTCATTTTTTACTTAAACTTTTATTAAATTTATATCGTTTATCTTATTCTACAAAATTAGACTCTTCCAAGTAAATTTTTTCATATCTAAATGTTTTCATTTTCTTTGATATATAACTATTTTCTACAACTTATCTAAGACATCTGAAAAAATGGTTTCTGTAAAATTGAAATATTTTATTGATTGAACATGTTACATGTTATATAAGTAAAATTGAAATATTTTATTGATTTAACATGATACATGTTACTAAAAAATGTTATATAAGTAATATTAGTTATCTTGTGTAAAGAAATGAAATATTAAATTTTATTTAAGAAAATAAACTTGGTATGAATAAATAATCTTTTACTTTTAACAAAAAATTAAATTGAAAAAGAGATATTAACAAAAAAAAATGAAGGTGAAAAGGGAAAAAAGAAATCAATTGAGAGAGAAGAAAAATGATGATTGTGAAAAAGAGGAAAAATAGAAATCAATTGGGAGAGATAAAAAAAGGATGTTTAAAAATAGAAATGAAATGATGCAAAATAGAAGGACACAAATGTTAGAAGTGCTTTTCAATTTAATTAATTAATTAACTTTTAACCATTAGATGAGAAACAAAATACATATTGGACCTAGAAGTTTCAGTTTTCTCTCTCTCTCTCTCACTCACTTTGTTGCCCCTATCATCTCAAGCACCACCATTCCATAACTATACACATCCGACTTATGAGAAACTCCTCCATAACACTGAGAAAACACTTCGGGAGCAATGTAACCTATGGTTCCTCTCGCTTCTAACATTGACATAATACTGTCATTTTTCTTGCCGAGCTTAGCAAGACCAAAATCTGAAATTTTGGGGCAAAGGAGTCTTCGTCCATGAGTATATTTTGTGGCTTTATCGAAATGCACAATTTTCTATACACAACTGTTGTGCAAATACTCTAACCCATAAGACAGAAACGTTTAACCAATTTTTTTTTTTTTTGTAATTTCATTTCACGTTCATATCGAAAAAAATAAAAAAAAATCTTTTATCAAATTTTCAATCTTATTTCCTTTGATGAATCCTGTTCCGTTTCATGTAATCCAACTAAAGTTTTAACGTTAATTTCTTTTCATAATTTAAAATCAGCACAACCGGATGCTGACATCAAAACTCCTTTGAAATAAGATACTAATTAATTAACAAATCCAAAATAAAAATAATTAATCAATGGCAATAACAATTTCAACCGTTTGGTTGAAGATGTTTTTCTCGGATTGACGTAGTCGACTAGTCGTCCCATGCAGGCCCCAACAATATAAATTTGTCAGGAGGCATGTGAAGATGTTGTTATTATATAGTCAATATTGTCACTTGGTATCATGATGCAAGTTGCTTTTCGTAGGTCTTATGCTATCCAAAATAAGCTACTTTTTTTACAAATGCAGTTTGTGTAGGAGATATCAACTTAGGTAGATGTGCCTGCAATCTTGTGTATATATATATTGTGTCGTTCCATCCTGGTTTCATTAAGCTTTAGTTTGAAGAATGTTTAAACCATTTTAGTGATCTCGTCATTCACGATCTCCAATACTTCCCTAAAGAATACGCATGTTATTCCGTTTGGACAAGGTACAGTCTCCGGATTGTTTCTGCCTCAGAGTTTGCATTAGAAACTCGTTGAATCCAAGAGTGAAGGGAGTTGCTCATGATATTTACTAACTGCACGATCTATTGAATCCTATTGTCTCTTCGACCTCCCATGACAAGAAATTTCCAAAAAAAGAATATGCATTCTAGCTAGCATTCCACAAACTGGTAACAAAATATTTAGCTTTCTTTTTTTTTTTTTTATCGTGGAAATTTTTTCTTTAGTTTTGAATAGATAGCAACCTATCTATCTTCGTGTAGACGCAAGGACTTTTGGATTTTGGACATGTATGACTTTTTGATCTTGCAAGTGGACATGAAAACAAAGGGCATTCTAGTGCCTTGTACATTTTTCTCCAAAACTTGTATGGATAAGTAAGTACGTGGAAACACAAATTACTCTTTTTATATTTATTCATAAAAATAAAAAAATACAGATTGACCTTAAAACATCTTTAGATTGCTTTAACAAAAAAAAAAAAAAAAAAAACATCTTTAGATTGACTTGTCCAAATTGGAGGCATCAGTAATATGAGGTTTGACCTAATCAACCCCAAGCAAAATAAGATATAAAAAGGACTCGGATAAATATTAGGGATATTTAAGGAATTCAACTTTGTCCTGTTGGGACTAGAGGAGGACAAAACGAGATGACGTAGTCAGTGGAGCTTGGGCATGTGATGGTGCTGTTATTATCGTCATAGGCATAGATCTGAGCGAGTGGACAAACACTCTCAAAGTTCTTCGTATACACCGTCGGCTTACAATTTTGCTTTGACTTGAAGTCAAGGGTGCAACAAGTCTCCGGTGTATTTGATCTCTGGCACGCGCTGCTGCAAGCGATTGGTTTTTCTCCAAACAGTTGCAAAAGATCATTTGGACAAGTCTTGTTCAAATCAACAACACAACTGGAGCTGGTACATGTCCGGCTACGATGTGAAGGAACCACCATTAGTGGAAGGTTGTAACCATACTCAACACTTATGGTATGGCTGTTGATTCCACCGTTGTCGATTCTAAAGTAGACATAAGTCACTGGAGCCCAGCTATATGTGCCGGGACACTCGATCTTGCCGGATTCGCAATCTCCTGTTGCGCACAAGAAGTTTCCTGTTGAGTCGTTGGAGCAGTGTGTTCGGCCGGAGATAAGACCGAACCATGAAGATGGTGCGTCTATAACACGCGCCTCCCCTTTTTTGAGAGTGAAGCCTGTGGTGGAGACCTGTGATTGCCATGAGTAGATGACTGGCCAAACTGTGTGATTGCACTTGTTCTCTATCTTAAGGATACTTATGGATAAAACTCCTGGGAATAAAATTAAGATTAGGAAGAAAAAAAAATTAACGAATGAAAGAAACAATAGTACTAATAATAATAATCATCAATTAGAAGAAAAAACAAATCTTACCCGATATGAACAAATGTGAAGCAAGGAGAAAAATCAATGGTAACCTTTCCGCCATTGGCTTAAAGAAAACTAGAAATGTTCGAAAGAGTGAAATTTTGTGTTATGTGTTTCTCTTTCGTCTTCCTTTTGGTTAGTAAAAGTTGGTATTTTAGTAGTAAACTACGGAGTATAAATAGAAAGAAAGGAAATGGATAGAGAAAATAATCTAATTAATACACATTTTCCAATCGATACCGGAACTTGGAAGAAAAAAAAAAAAACTCAAAAAGAAATGAGTAATTATTCTTAAATAATATCAAAGTCTGAAAAAAATGAAAAAAAATGACAGCTGTGGGATTTGAACCCACGCCCTTTCGGACCAGAGCCTAAATCTGGCGCCTTAGACCACTCGGCCAAACTGTCTTTTGTTGTTAAAGGTTTGATGCTACTATATTGATCTTAACAATAGATAAGGTGTTGAAAAGCTAAAGATAGACAATTTAGTAACAGTTTCAGAGGAACTTGGAACCTCCCAAAAGCAAAACAAAAAAGATTCATACACTCTTATTTCTTTTCTTAAAATTTGGCCTGGGATGATCGCAGAACCCAAAACCATCCGTAGACTTTGATGCAACACAAGGTCAATATTGGCTTAAGTGAGTGAGCAGTGAAAAGCCCTTATCAACAAATATCTACAAAATCTTGCCACCATTTCTCTGTAAAAACTGATGGTGGTTCTGACTATGGCTTATGTGTTCTGACTCAGTTATTGCTTCTATGTTTTCAGGCCATAGAGAAGATTTGTTTTTTTCCTACTCTGTTTCCAAATTCTCAATTTCTCAGTTTCCTTAATATATTGCACCAGAAGGAACTTCGGATTTGCAAGTTTGCCAAAAGGCCTTTAACCATATGATAAAAATTTGAAGCCAACTAAAACCTTCCATACTGTAGGATGTTGTGGGTAATGGTTTAATCATATGTTTCATATTTTTCTATATCATAAATTGGAATAAATTACTTAATCTTTACATAACACCATCCCAACATACAATGTACTATGTGTTGACAAAAGAAAAAAAACATACAATGTACTATCCATCTAAAATTGATGCCATTCAAAATTTTTTGGTTTTTTTAAATCCCAATTGGTCAGATTAATTACCTTTTTCTGGGGATTTCTCCTCAGTCATTAAAGGTCTCTCACCACAGTATATCATCGTCTGTTAAAAACAGAGCTCCAATCTTGACTCTCATCCTCTGTTAACTAGAGAGCTCTGATCTTGACTCCTGAGAGACGAAATTCTCAAAATCCCAAAGCTTGGCATAAGTGAAACATTGAAAGATCAAGTTTTTGGCTCATCTTGTTGTGGCGGTTGTTGTTGCTGTTGTTGTTGTTGAGCCTTTAGTTTCTCAAGCTGTTTCCGAAGATAAGCTTGTTTGAGTTTCTCCCGACGATTTGTTGCCTGCTCTTGTCTCCTTTGCTTCAACTCAGTTGCCTTTTCTCTCGCTTGATTCACTTCCTCATGAACCTCCCTGCACAACAGATTTTCATAAAAAAAAAAACAGAGACAATCAGAGAGATAAGTGGATTCACTTCCTAAGAACAGAGTAAAAATCTATACCAATGGACTTGTTTACTTCTTTCTATTAGCTATTATCAGACAAACAATTAACGGAGAAATGAGATGGAAATGGAATTTACCTGACCATACGCACATGTTGACTTGTATCAGCTGTCCCAACTGCACGTCCAAGTCCAGCGAATTTGGTGCTAAACAGCGAACCACTGTCTTCACCATCTTGTTTTAAATCTTCGGGTGGTGCTGAAATGGAACTGTTGAAAGTGCTTGATGGTTTTGGATCTTCTACGTGTTCAGATCCTTTCCTGAAGAAATCAACACAGTACTTCTCTTCGCCTTCTTCATCAGAAAGCTCTCCTTTAACCAGCTTTTCATACAACTGAGCCTTTTTCTCCAATGCAGCATAACTAACTGCTCCGTCTTTAACTGCTTTCATCTCGAGCTTGTCCCTTCATTTCCCACATACAAAAGCACGGTTATATATATAAGAACAAACAAAAGTAAAATCACTAGAGATAGTTAAGAAACTAAATGGATCCTCATGAAAGCTTAAATTGAATGTCCTAAATGAATTTTGACCATATCAAAACTCTGAAACCAATGAAGATGGTGAAACAAAATCATATAACGAAGCCAATTTGAGATTCTTCTACAGCATAACACAATTCTATAGTTTTTTTTGCTTTATGGAAATTCAATTATAGCAGACCAATGATTCTACTTTTGATTACTATCTAATCTTTAATCAGAATGGTAGACAAAATAACTAAAGATCAAAACCCTAATCCCCAAATCATCTCGTTTCCAAATGCATAAGCAATCATGTAAATTCTTCTACAGCAGCAAAACCCTAATCCCAAGTTTATTACTTTTCTACTTAATCTACATTCAATTTCATACCAATCATCCTACTTAATCCGATTCTCATCCAATCTTAATCTGAAGGATAAATACAATAACCTACCAAACCCTAATTCCGAAATCCTCTCCGACTTACTTTAGAGCGCGACTCTCGACGCCGGAATTTTTGGCAGAGAAAGAATCTTTGGCGGCAATTCTTTCCTTGGCGCGATGGTAATGAGCATCGGATCCCGTTAAATCCTTGGTCTGTTTAGCTTCTTCCTGAGACTTATAGAGCTGGGCTTTGAGCTCCATGATTGAAGAAGGACCTACACCTTCGATGGCGCGATGCTTCTTCGGCATAATTGAAGATTCCGTTATCCATCCCAGCGATTCAACGACCACTCTCTTTCTCTTCTCTTCTTCGCCTCCCATCTTCTTCTTGTTCTCCTCTCTTCTCTAAATCTGTGCAATACAGAGTTTGAATCTCTGCGTCTTTGATCCTCAGATGTTAACTTTGATGGAAGATTACGCACAATTAAAATAAAATCTAAAATTTATTAGTATTAATAAGGTTGGGCCTCTCTTCATTGGGCCTACCTACGTTTGATTAGGCCCAGATTTAATCCTTTTTTTTCTTTTCTTTGTAGACTACGTTACAGTTACAACTTTACAAAATTTTGATATTATGTGAATAATATTGTTGACAAAACAAAAGGTTTATGAACAATATTATGTGACTTATTTACGATGTTGTTCTGTTGTTTTTCCAAATTGATTATAAGCATGTTGTCTTCTAATACGTACAATAATCTTGTATTAATATATACAAATGCAATCCATTATTTTTAGCAAGTTTTTTTTTTTTTTTTTGAAGGTTTTCTAACTATTTAGCAAGTTAAACAACTGAATTATTTAAATACTATATACTTACAAATTCACTATAAAAAGTCAAAAAAACAAACCGAAGCAAATCCGACGGTATATAAACAAATGTAAGAAATAAAAGTGGTATCCGGATCACATCCACACAAAAAATTAGAATAAAATCCTTATATAATCGTCCTACACACCAATCAAATCAATTTAAACAGATTCACAAGTGCGTTACTTTTACGACAAGGCTGAGGAACCATGACCTTTTGTTCATGATCATTTCTTGTTACCACTTGAATTTGTTCGACATTACTTCCATTTGGGTTATTATTTTGATGATCCAAGTCATCAATAACAACTCTTTGCTTTTGAAATTGTTCCCATTTGTCTTGAAATAAATAGAAGAAGACAAGACAAGAGAGTTGAGCTGTGAACAAGATTGTCCAAAGACTTGAGTCTCTATTTGATGATGTCTTCTTTTGATAAGCTTTTATGCCTGTATATATGTTTATTATGCCAACCATTGACACTATTGTTCCAAGAACCCAATGCAATAAGAACCATCTCAATCTCCTTTTGCTCCCTCTGCAATGCAGCCAATAGAATCACGACAAGTGTGAGGGAAAATATATATATATATATATATATATATACATATATATCAAAAAAATCTATATTAACGTGTATATATGTACCTAGAGGGCTTGAAGATACCGGTCAAGAATTGGAGCCACATGGCAGCATAAAGAGCCAAGCCAAGTCTTTGATGGTTGTTGTCAAAAGAGTTCTCCAATGTTCTTAAAGACATTATAGCTCCTATTGTTGCTAAAACCACTGCCAGTATCTGCTCATTTAGTAGAGAACAAAAAAAGCAAACTAGTATTTAAGTGTGTCGGTCTATTATGTGTAATTGATTTTATTACTATATATGGATAATGGATTTAAATGTGTGTAAGAGTGTAATCATAATGTGTCCTTAGATCATTTTCCTTAATATTCAAGAAATCATGATCAAAGCTACATAGCAAATTCAAGAATCAATTCATTCATAAGCCATCTATTTGAAATTAATTTCAGTGCATATATATCTAGCTGTGAAATTGAGTAAATCTGACTAAGACTATGAGTGCTTCTTGTTTTTCAGTTTTTTTTTTTTTTAAAAATCTTGTACCCCTTATCTAAAGATATATTTTATTTTTTCCCTTAAGTAGCATAGTCGATATTATATGTATAGTGGAGAAAATGATTAAAGTGAGATGTCATCATGAGTTTTGAACTAAAGATCAATTTGCATTTTTATAAATACTTTTTTGATATCTCAAATTCGATATTTATAAAAAATCTAGAAATACACTTTAAATTTTCCATCATTATAAATATTTATGAGGTGGTTAATTAATAATAACTAAATTACCTGGAAAATGACATGAAGGTAGAAGAATACTTTAACTTTTCTTCCATTTTCATTGGCTTTATTGGCCATTCTAATGAAGAGAATCCCCATTGGCATAAGAAATCCCATTGAAACCCATAAGAGAATGCCATGAAGCTTTATGCTCTGTATCATTTGATGACTCAACTGCCATTTGAAATTTAGAGATGATATTTATAAACTGATACTAGTAATATACTCAAATGGAAGAATCATATCATATATAAGCTTCTATGGATGAGGAAACAAGAACCAATTAAATCCAAAAAAAAGTACCTTGTCTTGTATTAGGGATCCTTTGTTCTTGAGATTGCTAGGTGAATGGTTATCAATGTTAACTTCGAGAGATGAACAGATGACAAATGGTGGAAGAGAAGAAACATAGAAGATAACAGAAATCAAAACAGTCCGTAGAGATTTAGAGTTTTTCATTCTGATCTCAATACACTCGCTAACCACACTAAGAAAGAATCTCAAAGCACACAATGGCCACTCTCTAAATTTCCCTTGATCTCTCTTTCTCTAAATCATCTCTCCATCAATATGAGAATTTAGAGAAAGACCCATGAAATATATACACATGCATGAAACTTATGAATACATTTATATTAATTACTATGTGTAAGGGGTGAACAAGTGAGATGGAAGGAGAAAGACAAATAGAGAGGATGCATGTGATTGCTGGTGCAAAAGAGGCTTTTAGTGGAATGATTTGAAGGCTTAGCTAAAGAAATGATATTCAATTTGATCATGGAGGGATGGGCCAAATTAAAATGATCATCATATAATGTTAATTTTCTTTGATGTTATGAATTCTATCACCAAATCAAAGAATTAAACCATCCAACATAATTATGATCATTATATAAAAAGTCAAAAAGGGATCAAAGAAGTCAACAAATAATATTTACTTGGGCATTTCGATTTGCATATCTAGTATATATTTTCATGTAATGGAACCATGATCACATTCCCTGTCCTCTAGATAACTTAAGGTCATGAATGTTTGCAAGTTTTTAATTGGTTTTTATATTATAGTTTTTGGTTTTTAGTTTTTGGATTATGGATTATGGTTTTTAGATTTGTATTAAAAATAAAAATTAAAAATGCAAATAAATAAGTCAAGTCACGTTAAAAAGTGAAAAACTACTCAAACATAGATTTTGGATTTTCTTTGAAAATTGACAAAAACTATCAAAATCTGGATTCCCTATTTTTTTGGAAAACCACTTTTCCCATAATCATGATTGGCTATAAAGTAGATTTTATGAAAAACTAAAACTAAAAACCACTTCAAAATCTACAACCATTCATGGTCTTATTATATGCACACACATATGTGCATATATGTTCATATATATCCAGACTCACACCACTCAAATGTGAGATTTTTTTACTTTATGTGTTACCAAAGGGAATAAATAAGTAATAATTGTAGCTTTTTAATTTGGTCCCATAAGCAACCAAATAACTCACTTGTTCTTGGCTCCAATTATGTAATTTATGCTTAATATGCTCATCGATTTATAAACAATTCTTTGCAAATTGTATTGTTATCACTTATCAGTGATCACAAATGTATATTATAGAATAAGAGAGTTCATTAGTCTCTCTGCAATGTTCACATCATTGAGGTAATCTTCACTATAAATTTAAGCTACATCATAAGTTAGTGGACTATACATATATAGTCTATCTATATCTTGTAGTTTTAGTTTTCGTGTATAGAACTTGCATGAAATAAACCTTTCTAAAAATAATCAGATCGGCATGAAATAAACCTAACGAGAATAAACTTGCATGAAAAAAGGGCAACATCTTCTTGGCAAACGAATTCAATCAGGAAAAAAAAAACGAAGAAGAAGAGAAATTAATTAGCATTTTGGAGAGAATTTGGTCGTAGATCATTTTCGTGTATTTGGCTGCTGACTGTTTCAAATTGTTTTGAAGTTATAGAATTTTGGACAGGTTAAGGTTTGTAAGTGGTAATCTCTGTCAGATCTCGAGAATTGTGAGAATTACAAAAGGCAAACCGAACTTTTATTGGTTCACATTATCGCTCGTGTCTCGTGGTGACTTAACGATCATCGAAATGATTACAATGCATGGGTAAAAGTCTCTGATTTCATCGACTATGTTGGATTAAGCTTGAAGATAACTTAAGATATAAGTTATTCAAAGTAGATTAGGATTAGGAAATATATTTAGGAGTTATCTAAATATATTAGGAGTTATCTAAACCTAGAGGTTTTCCTAATTGAATTGTGTTTGTGGCTAAGTCTCTCAATATATAAGGAGATGTCAAGGTGTGACATAACTTAATGAGTTTTGAGATTGAGAGAACTTGAGAGCTTTAGTTTTGAGTGATTTTCTAAAGCATAATAAAGAGAGTTATTCTTTGTTAATCTTTGAGTTCTAATTCCTTTAAACTCTAGAATTGGTATCAGAGCTAACCTAGTTTCGATCCAGCCTGAGTAGAGGCGGCGACATAGGTATTCCCGAGTCATGGGAGATGCTGAAAATCCGACAAGGACGAAGAACCTTGTCCCATCATCAGTACGTTGTCCGATGTTAAACTCATCGATGAGGATGAGAGTGTTTTTGCGAATTCATAAGGTGTGGAAAACAATTGAACCCGGTTCAACCGAATCAAACAAGAATGATATCGCAGTAGGATTGTTATTTCAATCCATCTCAGAGGCTCTTATTTTGCAAGTAGGCGAACAAGACTCTCCAAAAGGGATATTGGAAGCTATCAAATCCCAAAACCTAGGTGCCGATCGTGTCAAAGAAGCAAAAATTCAAATTCTGATTTCTGAGTTTGAAAGAAGCAAGCTGAAGGACAAAGATACAATAGATAGCTTTGCGGGAAAGTTATCGGAGCTCGCGTCGAAGTCGGCTTCTCTTAGACACACAATTGAGGAAATCATAGGAAGACTTAAGGACTATGAAGAACAAATTCTCGATGAGGAGAATCATGAAGAAACACAAGGCAAGCTGCTATACGCAACTGCAGATCAACAAAGCTTTTCGACGTCACGAGGGAGAGGACGTATAAGAGGAGGAAGAGGATACAAAGGACGAAGCAGAGAAAGATTCAATTCACAAGATTGGTTATTGGATCAAATGGATCAAAATGAAACGAGAGATGGACCGAAGAGGGATCCGAGAATGTTTTACATAAGATGTGGTGAAGTTGTGGATGCTGGAGAAGGACCCACGGTAGTTGGCAATGAAGAGAATCACGATCATGATGAAACTGGAAGCAGTGAGTCCAATGAATATGGGCATCATGATCATGAAAATGGAGTAGACAACACGAACGACACACATCATCAGCTATTCCAACAACCGCTGAGAAGATCGAATCGTCAAGTAAGTAAACCACGATATCTTGATGATTATGTCCTTCAAGCTGCTGTAGAATGTGAGAGACTTCTACTTTCTATCAATGATGAGCCAAGCTGCTTTGGAGAAGCAAAGGACTCGTTAAAACGGAACCAAGCATGTAAGGAGGAGATTGATTCTATCAACAAAAATAAGACATGGACTCTAATTGATAAACCAAGTGAGATAAAAGTGATTGGTCTCAAGTGGATTTTCAAAATCAATAGGAATGCAGATGGTACTATCAACAAGTACAAGGCGAGACTTGTGGCGAAAGGATATGTACAAGAATCCGGCATAGAATTTGATGAAGTCTTTGCACCAGTTGCTCGTATAGAGACCATACAGTTATTGATCGGATTGGCAGCGTCACATGGATGGGAAATGCATCATTTGGATGTGAAGACAGCATTCTTACATGGAGAATTAAAAGAAGATGTGTATGTTGATCAACCTGAAGGCTTTGAATTAAAAGACGAAGAACACAAGGTATACAAACTTTCTAAGGCTTTGTACGGATTGAGACAAGCTCCTCGAGCTTGGAATACAAAGCTAGATCAGATTCTGAAAGGGATGAGATTCAAAAGGTGCTCTAAGGAAACTTTAGTGTATCGCAAGGAAGAGGGAGAGACTCTTTTCATTGTTGCTATCTACATGGATGATTTGTTTGTGAGCGGTAACACTCTCAAAGTACTAAGCGAATTCAAGATTGAGATGTCATGTAAGTTTGAGATGTCAGGTCTCGGAAAGCTCACTTATTATTTCGACATAAAAGTACATCAAAGTGAAATCAAGCAAGAAGGCTATGCGAAAAGAATTGAGAAGGAGTTAGTCAATGTGGAACACGTACCGGGAGTTGAACAAAAGGCGGATATCCTAACAAAGGCACTTGGAAGGACCAAGTTTAAAGAGATGAGGGAGCTCATCAGTGTTCAAGACGTGACGAAAATCGAGTTCAAGCTTAAGGGGGAGAATGTTGGATTAAGCTTGAAGATAACTTAAGATATAAGTTATTCAAAGTAGATTAGGATTAGGAAATATATTTAGGAGTTATCTAAATATATTAGGAGTTATCTAAACCTAGAGGTTTTCCTAATTGAATTGTGTTTGTGGCTAAGTCTCTCAATATATAAGGAGATGTCAAGGTGTGACATAACTTAATGAGTTTTGAGATTGAGAGAACTTGAGAGCTTTAGTTTTGAGTGATTTTCTAAAGCATAATAAAGAGAGTTATTCTTTGTTAATCTTTGAGTTCTAATTCCTTTAAACTCTAGAGACTAAAACACTAACAAATTATATATATAATTACACCTAATGAAATATATATATAATTACACCTAATGAAATATTTGGTAGGCAGTCTAATTTATATCAACTTTCTTCCTTTACTTTTTCACTTTTTAATTCACTTTGTCATCGGACTTGAGAGACGGAAATCAAGAAAAGTGATCCTGACACCCATTGATAAAATATTATATTATACAGTTATATTACGGATAAATCAAATCAACAAAAATTTCTCGATCGTTTCCATGTTTTAAATATTGTTTCTTTAGAAAACATAGCATCGCATCAAGTTGGTAAGCAAAATGACATTCACAATAGCATATCACTCTATCAGTAAATATAATAACTTATACTTAAATCACAATTTTTTTTAATAAATTTAGTTATTATGAATTTCCAATTAAAATCATTAAAAAAGAAAAAAAAAGGTTTAGAAGATCAGAGCAAGATATTTTCTTTTAATTCCTTCATTGAAAAAATTTCTTTATATAAAAGATAAAAAAAGAATTTAAGAAAACAAAAAATTGGGTACAGAGAGACCAAACAAAAGAAAAGAAGCTTATGCAGATATAAGACCTATGTAAGCTGCTGAAAGAGAGAGCAAAGATGATACAACATATGCCATTGTTACTATCATTGGCTCCTTTAAACCACTTAGCCTAAGGTGATGATGAAATGGTACCGTTTTGAAAACCCGACGCCCTTTTCCCTTTAGCCGCTTAGTCGTAGAGTAATACACGACCTGCGCGCCAGAATACGCACATATCCATCATCAGCAGTTGCAGTTGCGGTTACGATTATGATTAGTGAAAAAAGATAATTCTATTCTTTACCTGAATAATGACAGAAGAAGCTTCCAAAACTGCAACACCAGAGGATATGAGCAATGGGAAGAACATTCCTGAGCAAGCAGCCATTGCAGCTAAAGCTCCACCAAGAGCCAAGGATCCTGTATCCCCCATGGAAACTGATGCTCTGTATCGGTTGTGAAGTAGAAATCCAAAACAAGCTCCAGCCATTGAAGCTCCAAATACAGAAAGATCTGATCATAAGTATAAAAAGTATAGAATAGAAGTAGTGAGCCACACACACTATATTCACTTGCAATGCAGATTTTTGGATTAAATGTATATGACTTGGACTAACCAGAGCAAATAGGAAGAACTGCTATCGCCATTGCAACGAAAGCCAAGGCAGCAATACCTCCAGCCAATCCATCGAGACCATCGGTTGCTTTCACTAAGTTTCCCATTGAAACGAAGTAAAACGATGTCAACAATAGGTAAAGTTTTCCTAAGAAAACGAGACCTAATGGTGAAGGCAAAGGAACCAACATTTTCCTGGAAAAAATGCATCAAGAATCAAGAAGACAGTTTATGTAAAACATCTGAAGAAAGCATAGTTCCAGGCTTTGAGAACTAAATAAAGCTAATTTTGTGGACTGGTTTGAATATAATCATGTGGATTCCTTATTCTCATGTACATTCTAATACGAAAGTAGATACGCGAGTTACCATCATATATGCGTTGATCAGATTAGTTATAAGAGGCTATACATGCCATAAGGAGATGATATACTTGCAGTCTCCAACCAAAACGCAAAGCAAGTCCCAACCGCTGCCTGTGATGCATCCAAATGAATCAAGTTAAGAGGATGAAAACGTTTTAAAAGCATATAAGGTAGAGATGAAGAATTAGTTATAAATACCTCCAAAAGAAGTTGTATCTTTACAGATAAACCATTATTAGTATCACTGTGGAGGCTTAAGTAGTCATCAACTAACCCAATCGCTGCAAACGCTATAGTTGCAGCTACCGCTCCACAGACCTCGATGGACGAAAATTTGGTCAAGGCTATCGCAACAACAACACCGATTGGAACAAAGAACAAACCACCCATTGTCGGGATTGTTTTTCTGCGGTTATGTGTAACTGGCCCTAGTCTCCTAATTGGCTCATGCACTTTTAGTCTGTCTAGAAGCGGTACAAAGATATAACCGGCTAAGGTGACTAAAACCGCTGAAGTGAAGAAGGGCAAGCTTAAGAAATATCGAGGCAAAGGAAGTCTAATAATCTTCCAGGCAAAAGAGTCCATCAATAAAAGCACTATTGACAAAAATGCAAGAAGCCCCAAATTAATTCCATATCTGATTCTGCATTTGAAAACAAAACCGCAAAATGTTAAAAACAAACCAAAGTTCATAAGAGAAACAATCTGCTATGATTATTCATAACAACTTAACAACTAAAAACAATCTCTAGAGAACAAAGACTTAGTCCTAAATTCAAATGCCTAATACTCTCCATTCACTGTATACGACATACACATTCTAGTGGATCAAAAGGACAATAGAGATGGCGGTAAATGATGCTGCTTAAAGAATAGTGGTCATTGTTAAATCTGAAACTTGCAATGTTATGTAACGTGCCTGTGCTTTTTGCGACCTTTAGGAAACTTTCCAAGCTTTTGTGCAGTTGTTTCAGTTACCACATTCAACGCATAATCACCATCGCTCTCTTCGCCTTCACTCGACGAAATCGAATACGTAGCAGCAAATATGTCGCTGGAATAAAAGTCAAATGAATCCTAATGCAAAAGAAACAAGAAAAAGTAGTAAACTTTGATGCCAGACATTGTAGTCAAAAAAACCATAAGTATGTAGAAAAGAATGCTAATGGATTTGAAAATTACATCATCAAATGCCTTGACTGAGACAGAGCTATGTCTCATGCTACATCCATGTCTCTTCAAGCTCGATGTACTGAACTGCATAGAATCCGAACATGTAAGCATCAAACATGTTACATGTCAATATAGCAATCAAATTGAGCATAGTATTAGTGCTATTGTAACAATAAAATCTCTATAGACTCTAAAATGTTTTGCAAATGTAATGCAGCCATAAAAGTTTAAAACTTTTTTCTTTTTTTTTGGTTAAAATTTGACAAGTTTTAATCTTTTAATCACGAATTAATGGATTCGGGCTTTTGCTATATAGATCAATCAATCTATTTTATTGAGAAATTTTATGTACCTTTAAAGAAGATTGAGATCCAGATTCGATGCAAAGAGGTGTAATCGAAAGAAGAGGAAGTGATTCTAGAGATCGAAATGGATTTGGATGATGGAGTCTGTAAGAACTCGGAGTTAACAGGAATAATCTCATCGCATCGCTTCAGAGATGGTCAAAGAAGAAGAAGAAGAAGAAGCTCTGGTTTTTTCTGATTGGTGACTTCAAAGCTTTGAGAATATTTTTCTGTCGCAAACAAATCTTTCTGTGAAAATGAAGTTTCACTTCACAAATCTTTTGTCTTTTCGGATTTTTCTCAGTAATCTCAATATCTCACAGAATGTTCTGATTAGAGATGTCTTTTTAGGTCGGCAATGTTTGATTAGAGGCTAATTTTGTAAATTATTGTTTTATTAATCCATATACATTTTTGTTAATATTAAAATGACACGAAAAATAAACTAATCTACAGACGTCAGACGTTAACTTATGAAGGTAGAAATCGAAAAAAATATGAAATAACAGATCACAAAATATATACAAATAACAAAAAAAAAAAAAAAAAAGGAAAACAAAAAAAGCTTCCTTGGTTGATGAACCTTGAGAAAGCTCAAAAAACTCCCTAACGTATTACCAGGATTTTCCGATGTATGAAATATGAATCTTCAAAACTCTAACATCACTTTTTTATCCCAAAAAAAAATAAAAAAAATAAAAAAAATCTAACATCACCTTTACAAACGACATCTCTAATGAAACGGATCCAAACATCTATATGTTCGGCCCTTTTATAAATCACAGTATTACCCCAGTTAAATTATGAACAAGCTTTAACTATTAGCATAACCTTTTTTACCACAAATATTTTTATAACTAATTCTATAAGTGCGATATACTAAATGTTTTCCAATCGATCGGCTACTATAATGTGTGGGAGATTTGATATCCAACTCACAGAATTACCACCAACTAAGAACATTATATTCTTATGTCTTACGTCTTTTACATAGTCAAAAATTCAAAAATCTATGACTTTGAATTTTGATTATTTTGTAAATTTTAGACTAACTTCTGAATCTCCTCCTTTTTTTTTTTTCTTTGAAATTAATCTCCTCCATTTTAGTATCTCAATATCCATTTATCAAATGGACAATGCTTTTGATTTTTTTCTTTTTCATGAATCTACTGGCAACATCAATTCCGCTTTTGGTGTTATTTTTAAAAGCTACTAACATGTGATCATCTACGTATAACAGATGGATCGTCATAAAGTTTTAATCGTTTATGGAAGTGTCAAACTTATTATTATACTACTGTTTAGGTGCCTCTTTCAATCCATAGGGTCATAGAGACGACTAGAAACAACCATGCATACATGACCTTCATAGCCTTTCTTCAAAAACCATTCCGACTATTACATATAAATATTTTCTTCTAGAATATACGAATATACTCTTTACATCAAACTATTAAGGGAATTCCAATGAGAAATCCTGATTAACTATTAATAAAAGTAGAAATTTGATACAGAGATGAGTGATAAATATCTCATTGTATTGTCGATCCCTCTTAACTTCTTTTTTTTTTTTTGTTAAAATAAAAGGGTTTCAACCCCTTTAACAAAAGAAAACTTGAAAATTATATTTTATCAAAAAAAAACTTGATGAAGATATTTTAGCCACTAACTTTATTTTAAATCTAGGTGCTTCTATACCAAAAATTCCTGGTTTCCTCTTAGAGAATAATATATGGGAAACGACTATTATATACAATATAATGCTCTAACATCTTTTCAAAAACTAACGAAAAGCATATATATCACAGTCACAGACCCCCCGAAACACATGAAAAAAAGTCTTGGAGGTAGGAATTATGTTAACTGCCAACAAACATTATTCAATTACTGTTCTGTCAGTGGAAATCTCTAGAGACACAGCGACAGATTTTTAGAATGTGAGCTGCCATTTGTCAACAAGTCACGGGAACTGTTTCCTTTCAAGAGCTATATATATAATTCTCTTTTTCAACACTATTTATTATATTATATCACACAGAAGATGAGAAGAATACTCATTATTAGAGTAAAAACATTTCATACATTAAACGCATGGAAAATGTAATCCGAAAACATTGTACATACAAGTTATTCTAACTCACATTACATGAACCGTTTTACATGTAATATTATATGCTATAACATTCTAACATTGTTATTACATTGTATAATTGAAATAATATGGAGATTTTATGAAAACGAAATAAATAATGACCCAAATAAGGGGAGTACAAAAAAGCAATGTCCAAAGAGTTAGTGGGAAATAATAAAAATAGCACAAAGCATGAGTGGTGTGACTCATTACTATGGAAGCCTTAATAAAAGATATCACGAGAAGCCGACATTTTAATTCTAACCCTAAATTTGGATTCTCACATGTCTAAAAAGGGAGGAGACTCATATCACGGATGTCACTAACCTCCTCCTCACCTTTCTACTTACAAGATTTTTTTCATTAGATTCATCACATAATAATAATAACAATAATAGTAATCATACGTGGCTAATGCGTGTTGCGTTATTTGCGTATATAAAGTCATAACGGGATGAGCCACAGACAAAGAGTTAAAACAGATATTTCAGGAGAAAAATGAAAGGTGAGTTTCTTACATTGGCTCTAATGTCTCTACTCTTTGCCTTCTCGTTTGTCCATGGAAGAGGAGAGTCTGGACCACCTGCTAAAGAAGCCACAAGCCCGAGTAGTTCAACCGCAGGATCCAGCGGTTCAAGCGGTTCGGCTCATGGACCTAATTGGGGATATAGTTGGGGATGGGGATCAACTCCAGAAGGTGGGTTTGGCTATGGCTCTGGTTCTGGTTCGACACCAGATGGAGGAGGAAAAGGGACTGGATTCGGGTTTGGTTCGGGTTCTGGTTCAGGTTCAGGAACTGGGTTTGGATTTGGCTCGGGAGGCGGAGGAGCCACGGGTGGTGGTTCTGGATATGGAAGTGGGACCGGACATGCAAGTGAAGGCAGCGGCTCAGGCGGTGGTAATGGTAATGGTGGAGGATCTGCAGGTCGTAGAGAGAGGAGCCAACACCGCTAAAATAAGCTTTCTCGTTATTGCTACCTTAACACAATCATACATGCATAAAGACTAGGAGGAAAAAAAAAAAAGAAAAAAAAAGAAAAAAAAAAAAAGAGAGCTTAAGGCATAAATAATGATCAAAAGAATAAGTAGTTTGGCTTTACTACTGTAC
Source organism: Barbarea vulgaris (assembly GCA_963667165.1). Classification (NCBI taxonomy): domain Eukaryota; kingdom Viridiplantae; phylum Streptophyta; class Magnoliopsida; order Brassicales; family Brassicaceae; genus Barbarea; species Barbarea vulgaris. The sequence continues at coordinate 9,644,234 of OY763890.1, read as the reverse complement.
TGTACTTTGTATTATAACTAAAACTAAACCTATTATATTTTGTCTTCTTGTATTTTAATATTTAAAGAAGAAAAAATCGAATTATACTAGAAGATGATGAACATATGCAAATTGTGAAAATGATATGTTGTTTCTAAAGTAGTATATGATAATAAACTAGCATATGCAGGCTTGTTACACTACTCTGTATTACTCAAAGTCTTTACTCTTTAGACTTTAGTATAACTTTCTCAAGTTGTATGTTTTAAAGTGCATCTCTTTAGTCTTTACTCTTTAGTAGTGGTCGATCCAATTCAATTCCACTCTTAAAGCGGAATCATTTTGTTTGAACGGAACCGGGCTAGGCCCATAAGTTGTATTTATTTTGAGCCCAATAAGTAGAGTAAAAGTAGCTTTCAAGTCGGACTCGATTTAGGTGGGTGTAATCGATTCTGTGTATTCAAAGTAACGAAACCCGGCTATACGAATTCTGATCGTGCTTCTCTTCTTATTCATCGCATCTAATACAATCGAATACAATATTATTCCACGGAAAGAATCTTAAATGAACTTTTACATGGAAATATTGTATCTACATTTTTCTTATCAGTACATTTTGATTTTGTATGAACAACATTATCGTGATAGGTTTAGAAAAAATTATGAATTTACAAAAAGAAACAACATTTCTTGGTAGTTTTCGTAAGATAAATATTCCCTCTGTCAAAGGGGCTACATATAGTGTTACCGTTTGTTTCGATAAAAAAACTGCTTGACAAGCTCGATTGCATATTGTGGTCTAGCTATAGAGTATTTGAATCTCTTTCTTGTTAGTGTCAGATAAGAGTGAATCAAATTTTTTACGACTTAATCTCACTGCATTTGTTTTAAGAATTAAGAATAAAATTAAAGAAATATACTTTAAAAACATCTTAGAAATGAGAACGAAACTGATCCGCCACGAAAAACGGCTTGAAAGTGAATGTCGTATTTCGGAACTTGTATTGCTAAAAAAATCTTAATATTTGCTTGATAATTATACAAACTACATAATTGATATGTGTTGTGGGCGGACGTAAAAATTATTCTAAGGATTGACAGAATTCTAAATTGTGAATTCTTTTTTTTTTTTGGTGGGAAACCCTTTAGAAATGTTATAGTCAAACGGAAAATTGTTTTTTGTAATGAATATATGAATTTTGGGTTTTTTTTTTTTTTTTCAGGAATTTCAACCAACTAAAGAGAATATGTAAGATCCCATTTCAAGCAAATGGACTAGTAACTAGGCACATATATTCACTAGCTAGGCTGGGGAGAAAAATAAATGGTCAAAATTTAAAACGAAATATTTTATAGGGGAAAAAACAAATGAGAAGATACTTATAGAACAGTGGGTTAAGGATTTGTCGTTGGAGTTGACAACAAAAAAGGATTAGTAGTTGGAGAAATGACAAAGAATCTTTGTTTTTGTCTGTAACCATTTTGTGAAGAAACAGACAAAAAACACTAGCTAGCTTTTAGTAATTGCGTAGTTACTATGTCTTGATTGATTTGTGGGATAAATTCACTTACAATCATATTAGCTAGAATAAAAATATATCCAGCATTCAGTTTATGATAGTTATCAAAACTAAACTATTCGACTAAGATCATCATATCTACCAAGATTATTAACTTTTAAAACCATCAACCATGCATTAGCGTTCCAATATTATATTAAAATTTGTTTTTCGTTTACGACAACATTATATGCAATTGATCATGAATGCATAATTCACATAACGTGAAAATTCTATGATTAGTCTATATCTATTACGCTTTTATTCTGAGCCCATATAATTATATTTTACTTCTTCCACAAAAATGAGGCTATTAAGTTTTGGGGGTTGGAGACAGAAGAATGGAAACAACAATAATGGATGCGATTGAGCACTTTGGTCCCCTTCAAGACATGGATACACCATTTTCCATTCACATGGCACTTTCAAAAACATTTACTTACACACTTTCAAAAACCACAAATTCAACGAAAAATATAATCTAAAAGTTTAACATCTTGCAACGAATGCAAAATCATAGATCGGATACATAGCTGTATTTTCTTAAGTGGATACAACAATGAATTTGTTTTCCATACCGACAGATAACATTATGATGGTATAAAAACAAAATTATGTGATCGCGATTTTGAGTTTATCCAACCATCTAAATCTCAAGAATTTGACACAACAACACCATTTTCGCATTCACATTAGTTCCCATTATGTTTTCTAAGAATAAAACCGATCACATGTTCAATTGATATGACTTGTGAAAGATTAAATAATTTAAAATTTTAACTAGTCGTCGTAAGTCATCATTCAAAAATACATGCGCATGATAGTCTCATCAAGTAATGGCACATGTATATTAAAATCATTACTGCTTAGAAAGTACAGCTTAATCAGTTAATCCTAGTACACATGTACATACATTTTGCATAACATGACGCGTCAGTTTTCATACAACTAAAATTTTTGTATAGTTGAAAAGAATGTATATATATATATAAAGAATTAAAAAGGCTCTTTCTTAAGTAACTCCAAAACCACGTCACTTTTTTTTTTTTATCAACAATATACAATGACAGCATAATCACAAAGCTGCACTAGAAAACATGTGTGGTTGATCATGTTACATTGTAACCTCGAATTTATATTTCCGAGTTTTATATATTGATATTGTCTAAACCCAAAAAAAATGATAACACTTAGTTCTTTCACAATAATGATGGTAAATAGCAATCGGCACTGATTTTCTATAAAGTTGACTGAGTAAAAAATAGTCATTCACTTTTATAGATAATCGAATCTCTTAACTTGAAATTCATATAAATTTTCTTACGGAACCTTTACATTAATTAAATAGGTGCGTCTAGTGAAAATTTGTTTTACGTTCTAACATATCTACGAGAAACGGCCCAATGAATTATGACAATAAATTTCAACTTATTAAAAATCATACTCTACCCGTGCGAAAATTAAAAAGGAGAGAATCGGATAATGAGTTCATAATTGGACACCACTAGCCAACAGTGTGGAACAATAAAGGAAAGTTTAGTTTGCCTCATTGAAAACAATGAAATGTAAATGTTTATAATAAATTGGCCACACACAATAAAAAAATCATAAAGAAAATAACACATAAATAAGGTATAATCAATGGTTTTATGAAGCATTGCAACTGCAAATTCTCTCTAACACCTTGAGATTCAATTGGCTGAGCAATTTTGGGTCCCCATTGGTCCTCGACCTATTAATGGAATATTTGTTGTCCCTCTCCCTCTCCCTCTCCTCAATTTGCATGAGGTCTATATCAAGTACAAATTCTTATACTCGTGCATGTAGAGGATAATGCACAGCATGATCAAGATTGATTCATTCTTTGGGCTCTCTAATTGATAGTTTCTTACTGACCCTACAATAGTTGGTAGGTCCAAAGGGTTTTTCAAAATCATTATGATTTTTTCCTATAGTGAGAGATTTCTCAATCCTCATAAATATACTCTTTCTCTATTTCTCTCAAAACTTTAGGGATATATGCTCTTCGATTTTGGTCTTCCATTTTGCAAATGGCAGATTTGACCAAATCCGAAACCTCCACTTCTTACATCTCACGTTACAGTCACATGAAACTCGGGGCAAAAAAAGGCCTTCATCATGAGAAAACGGAAAAATAAAACATAAAGCTGAAAGTAATAATAATTTTGTTAAAGGAAGAAATAATAATAATTAATGAATAATTTATTGGTCTAGAACTTGCCAATAAGAGACTGAGTTAAGTAAGTGAACAAGTGAATTGGTTTGGAACTTGCTAAATGGAGGCGCGGCAGGAAAAAAAAAAGGAGATTTATCAAGAAAAATGCATGGGTAAAAAAGGGAATTATCAATCAATATTTACTGGTTTATAAAATATTATGACTATAACTAAAAGAGAAAAAAAAAATGAAGATGAAGAAGAAGATAAAAATTGTCTTTTTTATATAAGTTGCAGAACATAACATGCAAGAGAAAGTGAAAGGTCTTTGGTTAGTGGTTGGTCAAACGATAAATATTTATACATTAGATAAGGAGTTTCACTCATAGAATCTGCATTTTTTAAGAGATTGTGTGTAACTGTTTTCTGGAGATCATCATACATTACAATCAATTAATTATGTATGTGGATGGTATATCATTATGTGAAAATGTTACGATAGGTTTTAGAATATCATTACCATTATCACACTATCCAGCATACATATTATCATTATTCAGCATATTCTAAAACCTATCGTCACTTATCATATCTTAATGGTAATATTAATATATATGGTTATGTGTGAAAATGTTATGACCATTTTTGAAAATGGTGAAAAGTGACAAAACATCCTAAACACCATGCAATGACACACTACATGACATTGCCTCTGCCCCGATTGGCATACATTGCTCTAAAGAAAAAGGTACTAGTTCGCCTCTCCGGAAAAGCCTCGACAGACTAGGCATCACCCTTTTATCTTGTTTCGGAGAATCCAAGTTTCTGAAGTAAGCAATATATTCGTCATGCGCCTGTATTATGCAGGACGTGACACACAACATCGATAAAGCATTAATGTATGTGTTTTTTTAGCCATGTCAGGTATGCTTTCTCGACAAATATTACGTTAGGATTATTGACATCACGTTTGTATTCACTAAAAGTATATATTGCAGTCGGTCGTCTATACTATCATCCGACTAGATCGATTAGAGTTCATCATCAAAAACCCGATCTTCGAACCTAGGTCCGATATTTCCTACAAATATGAAATACACGTTGTTCTAAGAGGGTCATTTCGATTTGGTCACTTAAAAAAAGAACGACACCACACATCGCTCTAACCTTACGTGGGACGTATGTATAAATCGTACATTTAAAGAAAAACAGTTTGAAAAGGCTACAATCAATTAAATTTAAAAAATGCAATAGTGGTAACTTACTCTACAAATAAAAATCGGAGAAATAAAAAATTATGCAGGAATAAGACACTTATTAGTTTCCACGAAGAACATGTACATGTAATGAATCTAGACAATTTCAGTGGATTCTATTTTATGTACGAGTTAGTACAATTATTAAAAGAAATTGTACCAATAAAAGGAAAACAATCATTAATAAACAAAGACAATAAAATCTAGTTTAAAATTATTCATACAGGTTTCCGGAAGATAACGTTTTATATACGGGTTGCTTGAATATCAATATTGGTATATTTATTGTTATTCTCTTGAGGAATTTGAATTCACCTTTTGAAAAACAAAAAACAAAAAGATTATGCCGTCCAATTCATTGCAAATTTGTAATATTATTTTGTATGATATGTATACTATACACACTTTCTAATGATAACCACTTATGGAAATGGCATACTGTAAGATCTTCCGCAACTATGGCGTATAGAATTTTGATGATAAGGAGATCCAAAACAATATATACAGTTATACACCATACATTTCTCATTACCCCTATACAATATCATATTATATTCTATAATATTCGAGCTAATCAATATACTATGTCAAGTCAGTTTTTGTTGAATTCAAAAAGTCAACTTCATTTTAATATTTTAGCCTACAATTATTAGAATCAACTTCGATCTTCACTTTCCATTACCCCTTTTTTACAACCATTTATTTTATTGTTCTCTTTAGATTGTATTCTTTGAAAATTATATTAGATAGAATCAAGAAGAAACTGAGTATTTTTCAAACAAAAGCTCTGGCTAACATAATGTTGTGTTACAGTTCGACATGGATTTGAAAACGAGGGATTTATATATATCGTTTGGATTAAAAAAGTTCGATCCATAGTTCAATTCTTATTTTACAGGAAAATGCGATTTACTGAAGTCCAACTTTAATGAAAAAATTGTAGAGATAGAACGTTAATTAATTGATTAAAGAAAATTTTTAAACAGTTTTGATTAAAAAAAAAATCTTTTACAACTACAAAATACACTACATTTTTGTCCATAAATGTTCTGCTCTAGGAAACTATTAACACACTCATGACCAATTATCAAAACATAAAATCATTCATCTTTCTTTAACAAAAAAAAAAAACATAATCATTCATATTTACACACGCAGTTCATTAGTTTTGTTCCATATATTATAAAATATATATTTCATTGATCTTCAGAATATATATTATTTTATTCCTCATTATTTTATATTTTAAAAGTAAATATATATCGGTGGAGAAAATGTTGTTTTCGAATTTTCATATCTCAAGATAGGAATCAACTATTACATTCACTTTCTAGCAGCTTTTTGTGGTGGATCGGTTTCGTTCTCATTTCGAAGATGTTTGTGAAGTATTTTTCTTTAAATTTTATTCTCCTTCCAACAAAATGTAGGGATTCCGTCGTAAACAATTTAAATTTTTTTGTTTCTTTGACCATACAAGAAAGAGATTCAAATACTCTGAAACTAGACCAAATTAAGCAATCGAGCTGTCAAGCATTTTTTTTTTTTTTGTTGAAACAAATTGTTCCATTCAAATTACTAGAGAACTCGTGAATCAGTTTTCTTTTTCCCGATAACCTTCCAATATACTTTTTTTCTTTTAACTGTGTATATTGTGATAACCGGGTTGGAATCTGAGTATTATCTCCCAGTGCTCTCCAACGTAAAATTTCTTGTTAACCACTCAAAAAACTCCATAAACATTTTTTTGTTATGTTACAATATAATCTTTGGAGGGTTTTTTTTTTTTTTTTGGGGTCAATCTTCGCCTCTTTGGAGATAAATGCAACAAACTTATATTTAAGTATTACATTACATATTAAGATTATTTCGAAAATAATCTACTCGTGTGTTTCTGTATCAGCCGATTTTAAAATTATTTTTTATATAACCTAATTTTTTTTGTTTATAAACCACATTTTAATATGATATATTTTGAAATACAAAACATGTCAACAATATTGGTAAAAGAAATCTATGTATCTTACGATTTTTTTTTGCCAAGATAATATCATCTATAGTTCATACCAAATCAAGATGTATTGATAAAGAGCCAAAGTTTTGTTAGATACTCATGCATGAATAAATTTGTTCAGTTCTTATTTTTTCGCAATTGTGTCAACATCATATATACTATCTATAGTTCATACAAGATCAAAATGTATTGATATAAAAATTAAACTTTCATGTTATTACATTTTCCATATAAAATTTATACTACTGAAGAATATAATTTTTTTTAAAAGTTTTGTTAGATACTTATGCATGAATTTGGCTATACAACTATATATGACACTACACGGACCACGTGAATATGAAGGCCTAACATAGAAGCTTTGAAGGCAGTAATAAGGACACCATTCATCATTGTCCTCAAGGACCACTTTACGTCTTGGCTTTATCTTCTAAGATCCAGCACCAAGATTCTCTCTTCGCTTTTATGTGTCTCTGATTTTCTTTTCATTAGTTAGGTTTTTGCTCCTAATTAATGAGAAATTAGAAGAAGAAAAAACGAAACTAGAACATTACGTTATAAATTGTATTGTGATTTGTTTTTAGTCCGACCCAAAGAACACAACTCCATGGTTTTGGAAAAACAGAATGTGATTACTACAGTTAGTCAATTTATTTGTTGCTAGTGCTTTAAAGAGTTGGAAAGGATTAAAACGGTGGTTCTGCGTGCATTAACAGTTAAACACATGGACAAATACCAAAAAAGGTTTAGTTTCGATCTCCATAACAAAAGTCTCACATTGTAGGACTGTGATCACGAGGCATTGTGGTTTTGACCCTACCACAATCTCTAACTGCATAAATCCAATGCCGTGCCCGTGATGCTGACCAAACAGAAACTACTAACCAAAATTCGAGAACCTAACTAATCTTATGGTTAGTCTTAGAAACTTTAGGGGGAAAAAAACAGAAACTATCAAGTAGTAATTATGAAACAGATTCCAAATCCAACCAAAAAAAAAAAAGATCGGTTAATTATGTTTATGAGTATTGCATGATCATGATCATGCAACCAGACTACTGATCAGTGCCTGATTTGGCAAGTGTAATTTTTTTCAACCAGACATTAATTAGAAAATCATTTCATAATTGGTAGTCCAAATTTGGAGAAGTGATGGGGAGCTTCAGGAAAAAAAACTCTAAAGGTACGTGCTAAAGAGTCGGCATTTCTATTACAAAAAACGGAAAATATTGATAATTAGAAAAATGTTAGCGGACCAATCCTCAGAAGATTGCACTATTGAGACAATCTTTGCATAATCAGTTTCAAACACATGACTCAATCTATCATTCTTGAAAGAATAATTTTTATAACCCATATTAAAGCTTCAATCACCATGTGCAGAAGTGAATGTGTTTTCTGATAGCACTTTGCATTTAGAAATACTATATGATCTCCCCAAAAACACACCCACCCTAAACATGTGGTAGGATCATATGATTTTCACGAACCATCAATCCGACATTTAAACGACAAAGGATAAGTATCCAATAGTTTCATATTATCAACTTGTCCAAGTCTTTTAAGTAATATAAAAACGACTTGGAATAAAAAGTAAACAAGATTTACATGTTAACCATATATACGTATATAAAATATCATAAAGATTATATAATAAAGAAACAACATGTGTTCAACAAACTCTAACAATTCACACGTTTAATTAATTTTAAAGATTTAATTATATCGAATCTGCGATAATTTGATAATATTATAGTAGTAATAATTTTAATAGTATAGTAATTCAAATCAACTTTATTATTGTTAATTCAGTGAAAAAGTTATTTAACTATAATATTCAGAAATTGATATATAGAAACACTTAGATTAATGAAAACATTATAAGTATATAATATTTGTGTAATATAGTGACAAATATTAATTAATATTTAGAACATGTAGAGATTTAGTAATAATTAGATGCCCTCTGTTTTTTTTTTGTCTTAGATGAACTGTTCACAAGCGAACAGTACTCTTAGATGTACTCTGTTTTTTTCTTTTGTCTTAGCGAACTCTACTTCAAGCCTAATATAAAACACACGTCACATAAATCGCAAAATGCAGACAGCCCCATGTATGAAACCGGACCGAGTATGTTCGACCCGCTTCTAAAGCTGTCATTTGGACCCTAGCTACTCCTACTTAATTAGAATTACCGTTTTCTCTTTAATTATGTGTTAACCAGTGATTTCAATTTCGTTTTCACATGAGATGAATCACAAAATTAAGGAGAATAAACCCGGCATATTCTATCGCTAGACCTGTCTATAGATGCGACATTACTCTAATTGTGATTACAACGATTTATCATGATAATAAGGTAATTAAACGAAAAGACCAAAATGTAAACGCAAAGGATTTACAATAAGTTTTAGTGTATCACTTTAAACGTCCAGAAATGTCTAGTGACAATAACCCAAATGTATTTTTTGTATTATAAATAAAAAAATAAATATAAATCAAACATTTGTTGGGAGATTAAAACCAAGAAAAACATCGGTCATCGCTAAAAAAATATCGGTTTAGAGTTAAATTTTACTGAGTCAAATGATATGTCACCTAATAATGGGTTCGGAGTCCAAAACTGTGTTTCGTATTTGAAAAAAAACGACAAAAAGTATTGAATAATTTTGGACCCAATGTCACTTTTTGCATGTGCAAGATTTAACAGACTCCTAAACCGAATGGTTAATTAGTGGATGAAAAGCCCTTAACGATATTGAGCTACTCGCACAGAAATAAAGGCAAGTGAAGAACTAAATCAGTTGAATGTTTTTTGTTAAGTCCTCCTAAACATTCTAAATAATTACATCTCAAAATATTGTAATCACACAAGTAGACTCTATTTTGTTGTAAGACTTCTAGAGTTGAAACAAAGACTAGTCATTAAACAACATTAATATATCTGAAAAAAATCGTCTCTAGTGATAACTACTAGGGAGTAGGGACAAAGAAAAATAGTATTTGAAAAAATGCAATTAGCATATAAAATAAATTTGATTTTTGATTTTTTCTATAGTTCATGCAAATACTTTTGAATGGCAAATTTTCTCACTTTTATAAAATTAAAATATAAATAATAACAATCTATAGAAAAATAATACTTTAAAAAACCCATAATAATAGTTTGCTATCTAAACACATTTAAGGAAATTTCCCTGATTCAGCAAAACAGTATCACTAAAATACATGATTTGGTTGTTGCTACTTAATTTTGTTTCCATTCTAATTTCTAGTGTGAAACAGAGTATATTGTCTGATTTCTTTCTTTACTTCACGGCAGTTTATTGTCTGATTTTCCTATCTAATTAGTAATATTTTTGTTCTTTCCATGTCGTGTCAGATTCTCTGATTAGATGTTTTTTTTTTAATCAATTACTATCTGATTAGATGTTTACGCGTAATTAAGCATTAATCTTTTTAGATTTTTTAAAAATAAAATCAAATAAAAGAAACGAACGGTCTTCATTCTTGAGCAATCAAAAACAAAATTTCAAACAAAAATAGAGACGCCAAAACTAAATTAAAAATAACCTGAATCAAAAACAAGAAACGACCGATATGGAAACCTATATTGGTCCACGTGTCATCATTACTTATGAGCTGTTCAGGTAAGAAGAATCTTGTAGTAAAGTCCTGTAAAACGTAAACTGCTTAACATTTTTAGTGATTTAACCAAAGAGAAATTCAATTGCATACCGTAAAGTTTTTTAATAAGATACTTAACGAATACTAGAATTTACTTATCTTTATCCCTTTTGGCCCTTAAAAATTCTATTCTGACCATCTTTTCTTTTTTGCCCTTACCATGGTCCATTTCTGGATTCCTCTACCTCTAATGAACACATCAAATTTTCCATTAAATCACACACATGTGTGTATGTATATATATGTATATATATTAGCCCTCAAATGTAAAATAAATGGATATCCCACCATAGTCACAATCTCATCAAGTAGAAACTCCATTACAAAGATTGCGTCCTTCTTCTTCCTCTTTCCAATTTTTTTTCAAATCTTTACTTCCTACCAAAAGGAGAAACTCTGTAAAAAAAATCTCAATGTCTGCCACTTAAACACATATTTTCTTGTTAATTTTTCTTCTTCCCTACTTACCAATACTTCTCTATTACCGTTTTTTTATTTCACCCTCTTAATCATTTCTTGTGTAAGCGTCTTTGAAGCATTAGTGATGCACTGAATCTTGTGTAAAGCAGTTTTAACCTTTCCCTTCAAAAAAAAAAAAAAAAAAAAAAAACTCTCCTTTTCAGAAAACGTTAAGAAATGGGTCAGAGCAAGTTGGTGTAGTAAAGGTCAGAACGTGAGAGAGAGAAAGAAAATAAAAGAGAAAATAAAAAGTTCGTTAACTTGTGAAATTTGTCACAAGTTTCATCACTATATTTATAACTACCTTGTTGAAGAGAACCCACCTCAACACAAAAACAAGAACGATGTCAATCTCTTGCACAAGAAACTTCTTCAAAAGATTCTGTGTCGAAGAATACAATATGGACACATTCAAACACAGTAGCTTCCTCTCTTCTGATCTCTTACCATCTCTTGGAGCAAGAATAAACCAATCTACTAAGCTTCGTAAACACATCATCTCTCCTTTTGATCCACGTTTCAGGTGTTTTATATCTTCACAACTCTGTTTTTTCCGCGTTCTGTTTTTGATGTTTTCTTAACTTGTTGGCTTAATGTTTGACTCAGGGCATGGGAGATGTGGCTTGTCATTCTTGTGATATACTCAGCTTGGATTTGTCCTTTTGAGTTTGCTTTCATCACTTACAAGAAAGACGCGCTTTTCATTCTTGACAACATTGTCAATGGCTTCTTTGCCATTGATATCATTCTCACCTTCTTTGTTGCTTATCTTGACAGCCACTCTTATCTTCTAGTTGATAACCCTAAGAAAATAGCTACAAGGTGAGAAACAAAAGTACATAAAAGACACTAGTATAGGGTTTTATACGTTTTAAAAGGAATCATATATTTTCATAATGAATTTGTTTTCAGGTACCTTTCTACTTGGTTCGCCTTTGATGTCTGCTCCACAGCTCCGTTCCAGGCATTGAGTCTTCTGTTCAATTACAATGGAAGTGAAATAGGATTCAGAGTCCTTAGTATGCTCAGGCTCTGGCGTCTCAGACGCGTTAGCTCGCTTTTTGCAAGGTTTATTTTCAATACTAAACCATTATATTTCAAGCTTAGCAGAGTTACAATTTGAAGAATCAGCATAAAACTCAATCTCTGTTCCTCATTCTTCCTTTGCTTCTTCAGGCTTGAGAAAGATATTCGCTTCAACTACTTCTGGACACGATGCACAAAACTTATTTCGGTAAGTCTCGAAAACAGAGGAAAACTCTGTTTTTTTTTTTCATCTATAAATGCTACTAGTTGATGACTTACAACTTAAAACTTTTACTTTTATATATATCAGGTTACATTGTTTGCAGTACATTGTGCTGGATGCTTCAACTACCTCATCGCAGATCGATATCCTGATCCAACAAAAACATGGATTGGAGCTGTGTACCCAAATTTCAAAGAAGCAAGCCTATGGAGTAGATATGTTACCGCTATTTACTGGTCAATTACGACATTAACAACAACTGGATATGGAGATTTACATGCCGAGAATCCAAGAGAAATGTTGTTTTTTGTCTTCTTCATGCTCTTCAACTTGGGTTTTACTTCTTACTTGATTGGTAATATGACCAATCTTGTGGTTCACTGGACTAGCCGCACCAGAACCTTTGTAAGTTTCAATCACTTTCTTTAACTTCAGCCATTATAATATTATGATTCATCTCTTTTCAGTTTAAACTAACAAGAAACTTTGATTCTTTCAACTTACAACAGAGAGATAGAGTTAGAGCTGCTTCAGAGTTTGCATCAAGAAACCAACTCCCACCAAACATACAAGACCAAATGTTATCACACATTTGCTTAAAGTTCAAAACACAAGGTCTTAAACAACAAGAGACTTTGAATGGTTTGCCAAAAGCGATTCGGTCAAGCATTGCAAACTATCTCTTCTTCCCAATCGTTCAAAACGTTTACCTATTTCAAGGAGTTTCTCGCAACTTCCTATTTCAGTTGGTAAAGATACTCTCACTTGTAAACTCTTTCTTTCTCTATGTTCTGTTTATATTGTTTCATAAAAGTTACCAACTCGATTTACCTTTTTCCGACTAAGGTTTCAGATATAGATGCTGAGTATTTCCCACCTAGAGAAGATGTAATACTACAGAACGAAGCTCCTACGGATCTTTACATTCTAGTCTCAGGGGCAGTGGTGAGTGTCTATGAATCAAAAATCAATAATGGTATAGGAATATTGAAGTTACTTTTCTAACATTTTTACTCGTTCTTGCGGTGATTGTGTAGGATTTTACTGTCTACGTTGATGGAGAAGAAAAGGTAAGAAAACAAAAGAAGTTCACTGTGGAACTATTAGCTGAAAGAAAGAGAGATATAACCATAATACTCACATTCATGTAGGTTCAAGGCAAGGCTGTTGTTGGAGATGCTTTTGGAGAGATTGGAGTGTTATGTTATACACCACAACCATTCACAGTTAAGACAACTGAACTATCTCAGATATTACGGATAAGCAAAACATCTCTAATGAGTGCTATGCGAGCTCATGTCGAAGATGGACGTGTCATAATGAACAATCTCTTCATGGTAAGTAAGAAAGTTCCAATATATGCGAGCTAGGGTATGTTAATATCAACTCATTTTATGATGAAATTTTGCAGAAACTTAGAGAGCAACAGTCAATAGCAATTGAAGATCCAATAGCTGAACCAGACTCACTTCTCAAGGAGTGGCTTAGTGGTGGTCCAAAGAGAGGAGAAGGAAATAGCAGCGATCAAGAAAAGGGACACAAATATTTACAACTTCATGATTCAGAAAATATTGATATGGGGTCAGGTGAATGGAAGGAAAGGAGAAGAGATCAAGAACATAGGATAGAGATAGAAGAAGGGGAAGAACCAAATAAAGAGATCGATGGAAAAGGTTTTACCTCATTTGAATATCATTCACAGGAAACATATCCATATCGCAGATCTAACATCAAACAACATGAAGCTGCAAAACCAAAAGATAAGAGAGTTACAATTCACTTGAAGTCAGGTGAAAAAGATTCTTCAAAGTTGATAATCCTACCAGCTTCCATAGAAGAGCTGCTAAAACTTGCAAGTAAGCTCTTTTACTTCTTAGTGCTCTAGAACAAACTACTGAACATAACAAGAACTCGGAAAATATGATGCAGGTGATAAGTTTGGATACAGAAGCTTCAAAATGGTCGCCAATGCGGAAAACGCAGAAATAGATGATGTAAATGTCATTAGAGATGGTGATCATTTGTATTTTTTCACTAATGACTTCGAAGGTACAGATTCTTAACGTGACTTGCATGTAACAACCATGCATATCTGCAGGCCAATGTAGTTCTTTTTATTATCCAGATTTATAGAAAATTTAGATCATCCAAGACTCTATGGAACTTAATTGAACAATGCTAATTCATCAGGAATTTTATTAAGCAAACAGTGACTGAAACTCTTAAAAAAAAAAAAAAAAAAAAAAACTTATACAGATAAGCGATGGGATTTTAAATCGTTCGAAGCTAACACATAATGAAACTGAACGGCTAAAACATAAACATGACTCTAAAGCTCATCAAGTTGAACTACACTCCAAGAATTTTAAACTGTAAATGCCGAACCAAACGAAGATTAAACCAGAAATTTCGATGGCGATTATCTGGCTTGAACGTTTTCACACTGAGATTAGAAACGCGTTTTTACACTTGCATCTATCTCCGATTCTCTGTAGGTAGAGAATTTGAGAAGAAATAGTAAATTCTACAGAGCTTTTCTCTGAAATTGTAAACATAAAAATTACTTTTTGAAAACTTACCTCCCTAACTCGAGTTTTTATAGGTTTCAATATCGGGCTGGTTTGGGTTGTCGACGAAATTACTAACAATGGGCCTAAGCCTAACTATATTTTTTAACAATAATATTTTATATTTTAGTAACTACAACTTCTCAAAAGATAACAATAAATTTACAAAAGAATATGATTACTAAATGGGAAATTTCAAAAAATTAACATTATCGACGAAAATTAAAACCAATAATCAAAATCGTATATTCGTTATTTTATATACTTTCTTTTCTTTGTGCGCTTGATATAATGTATATAGACTTATAGAGATAATTTGGGAAACAATATTATGTATCTTGCTGATTAAATAGTGTACATTAAAGACTGGTTATTAAGTGAAGAATATTCTCTAAATTTTCCATATTACCTCTTATACCAAATATTTTCATTATGTATCACAGTATTAGTAAAGTTTAGATTATGTGGTGTTACCATTATGAATATTTATCATTTATTTCTATAGTTTAATTTGATCGACTAAACGGATAGTGTAGCAAAATGTATTATATAAGTAAATCGCCTCGCTCACACATTCTGTTTCGTCTTCTCCTCTCTTTCTAAACCTAGAAGAACTCTCTCAATCGCAATGGATGGTTTCATGAAACAGAGCCTTCTTAAAAGCTTCACCATCTCTTTCATTCTCATCACTCTCGTCTTCCTCATCTCACCATCATCATCATCATCATCATTTCCGAATCAAGAAACCAGAGTGTCTAATCAAAATACACAAACCTTTCTCAACGGCGAAGAACCACCGCACCAACTCGTGTACATCAAGAAAACGACGCCGTTTATCTTGAACCCGCGGCAACAAGACCACCAGCGTCGTCTTCGTCACAATCACCAACACTACTACTACTACTATCGCCATAATCTTCGTCGCCGTGGTCTTCATCATCGTGCCGACTACTTCAAGATGACGACCAAGAAGAGTAACGGTTTAAACCGTCCGGTCCGATCCGATACTTTCTCGGTTATGCTTCCCAAAGGATTCGTACCTCCCTCCGGTACATCTCCTTCATGCCATAACCAGAACCCTAATTCCGCCACCACCGTCTTTTGCGATCTTTCTACAAAACCCTAGAGATCTCCACAAATCGAGCGACATCGTTACTGTACGTGAAAAGATTTTGTTCCTCCGTGGTACTTTTGTAATTTTCATTTCTTAAATTTTTTTTTATTTTATTGATATTTGGAAATTATCGATCGGTGCATTTTTGACGTGTCCAATGTACGAAAATAATTTGCATACATGCAGTCATTCATGTTTGATTCTTCGTCTAGCTAGTTTGTTTAATTTAGGGGTTTATGCAATATAGTAGCATTTATTTAGGGGATTAACCAGTTTTAAATAATTTCTTAACAATATTTAATTTACCGTACGTGCGGCTAAATTGTTTTATTTTGTAAATTGAATTTAAGAGGTCGGCAAAATAATATACACACGATGGTTAATTAAATACAAGATGGAGAGAAAGGAGCATATTTGCCTGTTTCTGTAAGGTCAAAACGCATCGTTTTGCGGCAAGAACAAGGGAGAGTACGTTTAGCCGATAGAATTGGAAATGAGCATGTGGTTTGCATCGTGAGCATAAGCTCTTGTTTCATGGCCTTTTTTCCTTAGCTTCAGTTCAAGTTTTTTCGTACCGTCCACTCCAATTCATAGATTTATATTATAACTAGGTATTACATTTAAAAAATATCCAATAACATATGTAAAATAAACTAAGTCATGTCATATTTTTTAATTCGTGATTTAGAGAAACCATTTTATGCTTGATTCTAAACCTAAGGGTCAAAGTTACTCGAAGCTTTTCATGTACGACAAGACGCCAATATATAAGTTTTTTTTTTTTTGACATTAATATTGTTGGGGTATCCATTTGTGCAACTGACTTGTTCACGAAAATAATAAATTTAATTTACATTTATGTTTTTAGTAAAATTTTATATGAAGTAAATTGATTGGTAACCCACCGGTTTTGACCGATTTGATTCGAATGTTGAATTGAATATGAAATTATATTTATCGAACTTAAATAATTGAATAGTTTACATACATATCCTAACCAATCGCGTTATTATATTCTCGATAACTTTCTCCTCTAAAATAATCTCGAAATAACAACTTGAATCATCGCCAATACCAAAATTGCCCAATACTCCAAGCTCTTCTTTGCCTATAAGAAGAACAAAAAAACAGAGGATTCATTATTACACATTTAGTCCCTTCAGAAACATTTATTCTCGTTGTGGCCCCAATATTTCCAAATTTTAACGAAACAAGCCATAGAATATTAATCGTACCTTAGTGGCAGAGGATGAATAAGTGACAGATTCTGAATTCGCCGTCGTTGTCGACATTGTAGAGAATCCCAAATTGTAAGCTAATGATCCATCCGGTTGAAATATACCGTAATTTTTCTCCGAAGTAGGACCCGGTTTCATATCCTCATTGAACAAGGCAAATATATAAACGTCAAGCCTTGAATTGCGCCTCGCCGGAGTTCCTTCTCCGGCGAATTGCCTCATCATAAGATTCCGGTTATACGTGGCAGCATTCACAGGAGAAGCTCCAATCTCTCCAGCGTCTCCTTTTGAAGGCCACCCTGTTTCCGCAACCCTAACTTCTATGTTACGGTACCCTAATTTCGCAGCCGCAAATGCAACCGCATCGACTTGAGCATACATCATGTTGTCGTAGTGTAGTCTTGTGTTGGGATCGGTCATGCCGACGTTACGGTTGAATAGAACGTAGTCGATTGGGATCTCTTTAGGGTTATCTTTGTAGGCAAAGTAAGGGTAAGCATTGATCCAAAAAGGAGATTTCGTGGCTTCCAAGAAATCTAGAAGTTGTTGCATCACGGAGGAAACCTCCGGCTTGAAACTTCCGGCAGATGGAGGATAAGAATCGGCGAGGACGGCGAGAGAGCTCGGAGAAGATACTTGAATGTATCTATCTAAACCTAATTGAACCAAGGCTTTGTGGATGTTGATCATCGCCGGCATCATGTATCTATTGAAACAAAAAAAAACAGATAGAATAAATTCAAAATTAGCGTCACGGGACAAGAACTGTTCACCTAATTCTATTATACAATATAGCAAGCTTTTGTAATTTATGGTTACAAAATGTTATTATTTCTCTACTATGAAAATCCTAACTCTATATATAAAAAAAAAAAAAAAGTAAACTCAAATAAAATTTATAAACGCAAGTGTGAATACACACTAGTTTTGATAAATAATTATTTTGTTAAAACAGGGGACTTCGGACAGTAATGTGTATACTTTGACCATTCAATTCTGATATTCTTGTCGGCAGAGTCAACCATAATTGAAATGGAAGTACATGTTCGAATGAAAGTAACAAATTACTCAAACTCAAAAATTATTACTTACCCAATTAAACTAGAGTCTTCGTCGGTGAAAAGCTCGTTTCCGACCATGATTCCGGTGATCCTAGTGGCCGGAATATAGGGTTTGATGTGGGAATCCACCCATTGGAGAGCTTGTTGAGGATCTTGTAACAACGGTAAAACCTGATTTTCGATGGTGACGATGATCTCGATGTTTGAATTTGCAAAGGAACTAAGAATTTGAGGATTAGTGTCGTAGATTCTTGTTTTTGTGATCCTTAGAGATCTCAAGAGGTTAATTACTTTATCCGGTGAAGGCAAATTGTTGCCAACTTGTCCGTAATTGATGCCAAGAGACGTTACTGTTTGTAGTATATTCCCTGCATATATTTCCAATCAAAGAATCGGATCTTTTAGAAAATAATGCCATAATAATCTTTAATATCAAACAAACGTTGAAAAATCCACAGGTTTCAAAAGTGATTATTACTACGTACGAATTAATACAATGATTTAGTCATATAGTGATATGATTAATGATTTGTTTGATATTTAATCCATAATTTCATTATAGTTATAAACTTTATACGTTGCTATTTTTTTTAACCCGGCAACATATACATTACCGCATAACTTAAGAATTCGGGTTTTGAAATCTTTGTATAAAACTATAAATAACGATAAAAAAAAAGTATAATCACCTGAGAAAACGAGAGAAAGTAGGACAAAAACATGAATGAGATTGGAATTAAGTCTTGTGAATGTTCTTGGTGTCATGTTGAGGAAGAGAGAGAGAGGGAGGGAGAGAAAGATTGTGAAGGTTTTGGGTTTTAAGAAAGAGTTAAATAAATGGAATATATATAGACATACACAAGAAGTCAGCCAAGGTGAAGAATACTTTTCTTTGCCTGTTTGTTTGTTTTTTTTTTTGCGTGTTTTTTTTTTTTTTTTTGGTTAAGGGAAAAGGTTTTGTTTTGAAGGTTTTGTTTGTTTTTTTATGTTTCTTAATTGTTTAGCTTTGCCTTCCCTATATTGCTTTTCTCATTTATGCCTTTTTATCCATTGACGGCTTTCAATAAAACCATGACGAGGGATTTCTTATTAAAATATACATATATATATATATATATATACTATATCAGAATATTTACATCTATGTAATTTTTTTAATGATATTGAAATATTGCATGCACATGTATGGAAATACATTTGTGAGTGTTTGTTTACATGTATTCTACAAGTTGTGCTAGCAATTGGGTTGGTTAAAAAAGTGAGCTAATGTTATTAAATTAAGAAGAAGAAAAAAAGGAGAATAAGAATGGGATACACATAAGTGGACGTATAGAAAATTGCACAACTTTAATAAACTACCAGAATATATATGAAAATCCCTTTTAATTAAGTATGGGTGAGTCGTGAATTAAAACTTTTGCTATACACCAGAAATATATTCTACGATAATCCAGATTACTGTTTGTCTATTAATTATATGTATAAACATGCTTAATTTAATTGATGATAAATTGCTGTTTTTCATTACTAATCCCAGTTTATGTAACTTCTAGTTATAAATATGGTAAAATATAATTTATTAGCCAAAATTAACCTCAAGAAATTTAGAAAATAATAATTGAAATGTGTTATTAGTAACACAAAAAAAGAGTGATTTTTTCCCATGACGATTATTATATAATTCATCCGACTTGGTCTACTTAATGAAAAGAATCATTAAATTTTTTTTTTGATAATATTATTTTAAAAAATCATTAATTTTCAGATCACATGTTAATATAATATTTATTAGTTTAATGCTAATTTCAAACGATTCGAAGAATAATGATTAAATTTTCGCATGAATCTTGACCGCAAGTGTATCCTAACCTAATTATAATGACAAAAATACCATCGACCAAATCTCTTCAGACTAAAGCTAATTGTAGATCCGATTTGACTTGACGTGTCAAAGGATTCAGCAGTACACTGAACGAAGCATCCTCTGTTTCTCCACATCCAATATTACAAGAATCCTAAACTATTTTTGCGTTTTTTTCCTTTTTCATTTGACGTCTCCAAATATTTCTGTTTATCCAACAAAATATACGTGTAAAGTATGATATATAAATTCCTTTGATCATGATACAAATTGGTTCAGATCAATTTTCCAAATGATTCATACCCGCAACGCAAAGCACAAGACCAAAGCCAATATATGTGCTTATAATGTTGAGGCACGTACCAAAAAAAAAAAGTCTCAAAACAATAATGTGTATATGTATAAATTGACAACAACTAAAAGCATTAGGTTAATAAAATGGTCAATTGGGATAATGTTGCTAAGTTGCTTTCGAAGGGAATCAGACAAAGTTGGCGGAGCAGTGTCACACACTTGACACTTGGTTGGGGCCGTCGGTCAATTTCAACCATCGTTTATATTTTAATCACATGAAAAAAAAAAAAAGAAAAAAAATAGCAAGTGCGATGCATTTGTTTGGCGATTGATTTGTTAACCAATCAATTTCTACTTACTATATTTTAGAAATGGTAAAAAATGGAGGGTTAAACTTGATTACGTAGACGATAGTCAATTCGTTTTCTCGAAAGGTTGGCTATCTAGAATATTACATTAATTTATAGTGGGCCTTTTATCTAATCTAAAAATACCATAGTGTCTTCTTTTCTATTCTATAATATTAATTATTCTCTCTTTTTCACGACACCAAGGGCCATTTTATTTGAACACATGTATATGTATACAACTTACATATCTCAAGCGTTTGGACTTAAATAAACCCGCTCTCGTTCGCCGTTGCGATTAAACATGTGAAAATGATGAGTCATAATCAGTCAATAATGATCCAGATTGACCTGTTTACAGTTGGCTGAAAATTCGTCGTTTAAAAGTTTGATTTTACGGTTGAGGATGGGCTACTGGTCGACTTATGGCAGTTCCATAGATTGATTTATATAATATATAACGTAATTATATCATACATGGCCTAACAGGTTGTGTTAAGTTTATATATATATATATATATATATATATGTGTACACTTTAATGATAATTTGATTTATCATCGAGTATTTCCCACGTTTTATTTTGTTTATATCGTTAACATTTTAATAATTTTGGTTTATTATATTAATGATCAACTTTGTTAATTGTTTACTGTAAACGTTCGACCTAGCATACTTTTATGAATCTTCGGTTGCTTGAGCTCGTTTAGTTTACATGTTTTTTTTTAGTGAATCAACATTTGGTGAACAAACGAACTTGCGTTTAAACAACAGAGTCAAAAACATCTAAAACATTAGTGTGACGTCTTTCTGTCTGAACATTGGAAAACATAAAGAAGAAGACAGCGACTCTGTTATAGGTCGTATTGAAAGAATGTGCGGTCTAAAATGCAACGTAGCAAGGACTAAGATAAGTAGAAGACAAAGACGATGACAAGAGAGCTTTTAAAGTTTCTTCAAGAAATCTTCAAACCCTCTTAATGCGTAAACAAAACGAATGTATAAGGTTTATTTGATCCGATTTTCATGATGTTCAATTGTCATATCTCTGTGTATGGTAATTACATATATATCGCAACCAGTTGCATCTGCCAACATATTTATATATTTATAGAAAAAAATTGTGGGTCAATAATATATATGTTAAACATATTGTGGAGTAATACTTATAATCGAGTCAAAATGGAGTAAGCATTGAGAGACTTAAAGAAAAAGAAAAAGAAAAAAAAAAGCTGCCTACAAATTTGAATATTTGTGGATAATGGATAAGGATTAAGAGACTAGATTTGTGCATAAGAAAAAAAAACTTTATGATACAAGAGAGAAAGTTAAGGTCTTATCCTTCAACGATACTGCTTTCTCGATATCCAGTAAACATCGTGTATGCATGGCTAAAAGCTTTCTACGTGTGCTTTTATTTTCTTTAAACTAATTTAAGTTAAAAATTTATTATACTATTCAAAGTGTTTTTCATTTATGACGCGCATACGTGAAAAGGCTTAAATCTATGTGTATGTTTCTCTTTTTCCTCCACCTTTTTGTATAGACGACAAGAAAATGAGAATTTCTATATGTTTTGTAAAAAAGTATGTGAATTTGGGTGCGACATTAATGGATAAGACACGTAAGACATTAGAAATTTCTGTTGAAGTTTCAAATTTTATATTTGAAAAGCTTATCGTTGGTATAGTTGTATATTGCATGTCTTATGTCATAAGCTTTTAGGCGTTTACAATTTCTAGAATTTTAATTTTATACTGGATAACTTTTATTCAAATGATAAAGTTATAAGAGTATCCATATTATATACAATTTAGAAAGATGAATTTAGTAGCAATTTTGTTTGGACACTAATTAGAAGAAACATAAAATCTAATAATCAATTAAATTATATGTATTTGATTCGAAAATCACAATGTTAAACCGGATCGAATAAACTTGTATTGAAAATAACCTATTACATTTTTGAAAAATCGAGACAATTCTAAAAAGATAAACTCAAACTTGTTTTGTCTTATCATACATCTTTTTTTTCCTTCATAAGAATTTAAACCAAGCAGCTCTATATGTAGTGCATAACGACAATAATCTCAATTACTATATATATATATATATATAGGCTTATCACGAAGTGTTTGGCCTTCCTTAAACAAAAAAAAAAAAAAAAAAAAAATGTTTAATTGGCCTTCGTATATATAGGGTTGTGCATATAGTTCTTTAGTTACTTCTTAGAAACATCTCTCTCTTTATTGTCATCTAAGGGATATTCTAGTATTATTTTTATTATTTTACATTTAATCGCTTTTTGTCACATGGCTTGACATGTAAAAGGCTGATTGTATGTGTGTGTGGATTCACGTTTTTATATCTATATGACGATTCGCTTCAAGAATCGCAAAAAGAGATCCTCAAAAAGTAAATACTTTTCTTTCCGCCAAAAACTAAAAGAAAGACATTTTTGCCGACGTAACTTAAAACCAAACACCTAAAGTAAATGTAAAAAGATCCTGCTGCCCAAAAAAAAAGAAAAAAACACTCACATTATATCAAGCTATAGGGAGGGAAAAAAAAGCGAATTGTAAAAACTAGAAACCGACAATATAGTTCACAGATGGAGTTTAACCTGAAGAATAAAGATAAATAAAACATCAGTGCGTTCTTGTCACACTTATTTGAACTAAGTAACGTTTTCTTTAAAAAGACAGAAATGTTTTGTTTCGCTTGTTATATTTCGGTTTGTCTTATAAAACTAGAAAAATAATTTGTCAAATTGCAAGTTTATTCTGCAAGTTTTAGTTTTCAATCGTTAGTTTTTAGACTTCCCTACCAATTTTAGTTAGTTTGACAATACGTCAAAAACTATTACCGTCCTCGTAATCTTTTCAGGGTCCGGAAAAAGCCATGTGAATGTCTCTGCCCAAATGGAAATAATTAGTAAATTCACGTATCAAACTCTACTTCATTGCGATATTGGCGAAACCAGAAAAATATATAATGTAATGTGTAAAGGAAAGTGAAAAGATACATAACCTAGAAGTTGGCCAAACAATTTGCAGATGAATTTAGATATCTTGTTAACCATTTAAATTGCGTTTCTTCAAACTTATTCTTCCACCATTGGATTTTACGCAACCAATGGCCTCGCTGTAGTTGAGAGTACTTTCATGTAAGAAGATCAATTAGGTTCTTAAATCTTAACCCCAACAGTTTTTTATCGCATAAACCACTGCGTGAGACTCTGCTTCTAAAGGCTTTGAGACTGTACCCATATATATTGTACGTCCCCGATCATCCCTTATCACCCTATATAAATTATCCATCTAGATTTATTATAATCTTTTTAATCTGCATGAATCTATTAACTACTATTTCTTTGGTTGTCTACAATTCGCATTATTAAATTTTGAACTTTAACTATGTATATATATATATTAACACGCGAAGATACTAATACAAATTTTTTTTGAAAAATATACCAAAGAAAAGTATAACGCCGGCGACCAAAATATCAAAAACTAATATTGGGCCCTAAACTTTTCTTTGGGACTGAACCTTCCACATATTTACGTTATTGGGTTTAATGAATAATGTAGTTAACATTGGGCTTTTTAACAGAATCACTATAGACCCAAACCAAATAATTAAGTTTTTATAGTCAACCAATCAAAAGTTTTTTTTCACATATATTATTTAATTTAATTGAAGCTTAACCAATCATGCATATGATTTTTGAAGAAAATACGTGAGCAATTGCTGTAGTTAGCTCTAAGTTGATATGCCAGATCACAATTTTTAATCATCTGTTAGATATTCTAGCTCTAGCCCATACAGAGATGAGAGACCTTAATTGAAATTTATGGTCCGTTAAAAACATATAATGTAACATCGTTATGGGTTCAATATTATATGGCCCTCTTCAAGCCCCTTCTCGAATTATTGTAGTATCCTAGTTGATTTTTGTTTCCTGTGATTACTATAAATTCAACATTTTAAAATGTAATACATAAACTAATAATTTTACTAAAGTGATTTATATAGATATTATTGTTGATTCGTTGTTTCAAAACATACCAAATTTGAATAGCCTGGATTTTCATAGTTCGATTTCTAGTAGGTGCGTATAAATTAACCCGAAGATAATAATATATTAGCTAATGTATATAAATAAAAAATATCAAATTTATTTTATAGTTTCTATTTAATTAACTATTGATATACAGTCATATATATTTGAGATTTAAACTGATTCGAAGCAGAAAATTTTTAATCAAGAAAATTATTTGTTTCATTTTTAGCCAAGAAATTATTTATTCAAAAAATATTTTATCAATTTTAAGTTTAATTTGTTTGGAATACTAAAAAGGCCTATTTAACAAGTATATCTAATATTATACTAACGTTTCAAAATGCAGATTACCTCTCGAAGTATAAAACTTAGTTTATTTGCGTGAAGGCACACATAAAATCCAAAGATACTCGATTTGGAATTTTAAGTTTGAAGTCAATGATAGTGGTTTGTAGCCAAACCTTTTGAGTTGTAAGATGGAATGTTTATTGTCATAAATCACTTATAACATGAACATTCTTTGTTTTTGTTACTTAAAATAGATATTATTTATTATTATTTTCGTGCATTGGCGAAACTTCTTTCCGTAAGCACTTAGTTGATACGAAAGATACACGACTTAGATATTCTTCTAACTTTAGATGAAACGAAAAAAATGGACCACATTCATTGGACCTGTTATTTTCTAATTAGGCTTCAAAATTTCGTTACTTTCATTGAAATCAGAAAAAAAAAGGAATTATAACAAGTTAAACATTATAACAACGTGCGTTTTGCATATTATTGTATACATTAACAGTATAATACACTAAATAAAATATGTAATTTAAGGAACAGAAAAAGAGAAACTTTTAGCGTTTGTTAGATATATAAAGATTCAACAAAAATATATAACGATTCAGATATCTTATATATATATATATATATAGTTATAGCTATATATATTAATTAAAGAAACAAACTGGATTTAAAATAAAAAATAAAAAATAAAAGAACTCAGGGGGAGGGGATCCTTCTTCCATCCTGATGAGTTCTGAGACTCTGTTTGACAAAAGACTTAAAGGGCATTTTCACATACCCTTCAATCAAATAAAACAAAAAATTAAAAAGCATGAAAGAGAAAGTAGGAGAGTCTCTCAAATGAGAGATTCAAGTCTCTTGATTAGAGATCCACTTTTCATTTATTGTGTTATTTTATTTTAAAATTAAAAATTAAATTTACAAATTAATTTATATCAAAATATTAATATATTAATGTATAGATACTCTTTGGGTATCTACATGGATGGAAATGCTCTTAGAGCATGTTCATCAAGGGTTTTTTATGTAGAGATCTTGTAGGTTTTTTAAACTTAAAATAAATAATATTTTGTTTTATAATTTATTATTTAATTAAAATTTTATTTGTCAAAATATTTAAACTAGTTAGAAAGTGACAAGTGTAAAACCCATCTTTTGGAAGTCTCTTAAATGAGAGATTTTCATTCTCTCTTTCTTCTTTTTCTATCTTATCTCTCATTCGTTTCAATTATTTATTTAATTTTATTTGAAGGTCTCTATATTAAAAACCATTGATGAACATGCTCTAGCGTCCCTATACACATTTCCTTCCTTTTTTATAGAGTATCTGAATTTTATTTTTTAGCAGCATTTGACTTCATTCCGACAAAGTCTAGCTCATCCATTTTTTCATAAACACGAACAACAAGAACCTAATGATGTAAAAGAACAACTGCACATATAAAAATCAACCTTCAAATCTAGTTTCGTCAACTACTAAAATCTCTCTGAATATATATCTGTCGCGCGGTTCAAAATATATATGTTCTTAAGACTGATATTCTAAAATCTAACTTATTTGCATCAGTTAGTAGTAGACTAATAGTCCTAACACAGGAACACTTTCTATTATTCTTAATATTGACATGAATTCTAAAATATAAGTCCTAACACATGAACACTTTCTCTATTCTTAATATTGACATTAATTCTAAAATGTAACTTATTTTTATAAATTAGTAGTAGTAGACTATTAGTCCTAACTCCTAACACATGAACACTTTTCTCCAGATGTAAGTAATTTATAGTATTATTCAATAAATTTTATCTTATATGAGTGCGCATATATATATATATATATATGCAGAATTGCAGATATACCGATGTGCGTGCGTCATGCGTGTATAATGTGTCTTACTATTATGGTTATTTTTTTTTGGTGGTGTGTCTTACTCTTATTATTATAACCAAACGACATTTCCCACGGAGTTCTAGCTATAATTTTTCTTCCTAAAAACATTATTAGAGACTACTTTATATAGGAAAAAAAACATTATTAGAGACTGTTATTTTAACATTTGTTCTTTGTATCTTTTCAACCACAAAAGTCGGTTCTTCAGTCAACAAGATTTCCGTGTTACTGTACTTGGTTCTCGTGTTTTCTCGGCTCGGTTTAGGTCATTATCCGTCATGGACTTCGGATCATAAAGTTATAAAAAATTAGATTAATCTACTGTACCTGAATCATCATTTATATGGTTAAGAAAATTAGTATATTAGTAAGCAATTTTTGTTGCTAAAAATATAAAATAAAAAGGTTCTAATAATCTAAACATATGTTGCGGAACCTATAATGTAGTATCATGATTACGAATTACGAATTTAGAGAGTGTGAAATATACGAGGTAGAAAATCAAAGGAAAATAAAAACACCCATGATCTTCATTTTAAGTTTAATAATGGTATTGACATTGTCATTTTGAGTAGGGATTACTATAGCGTACCTTTTAAGCGATAGACTATGGAAATTTAATACTTTGTAATGTTTTTCTAATAGAAACCTAACAAAACAAAGAATATGGATCCCCAATTCTCATGATTTAATTATATTATATTATATATTAGTCAGGACTCAGGTCCCTTCAAGTATGGAAAAGTTTTCTTTTTGTTGAGGTCGGTGGATATTTCAAACCATCAATTCTCAAAAAAATCTTTTACCTTTTATAAATATACGACTGATATCCTTTTAAAAATAATTTCTTTTTCTTAAATAGTTTTACTTTAAAGAGTGTTCCTAACTAATGGAATTAGTATACAGTATTATCTTTAGGTAGAAAAAAATCTTTAGTCACTTAATATTTTATCCTATTTTGTATATTTATTGTACGCATATACTATCACTTCAAATTTTATCCTATTTTTTGTGTTTACCCAATGGAAGACGATATTGTGATTATAGATGGGTGATTATGAAAGGAAGTCGCAAAGTATTGCAGAACTTCATATAGTTGCACGATTAAAATGCTATCATAGAGAACATGATCGTTGACATCAAAATTTGACCTGATAGGTTCGCATGGAATACATTTTGTTTTTCCTTTTTTATTTTTCTGCAAATTTCATGGATTATACTTTTACAAATATTAATTAAGGTTTTACAACCAAGTGGGGCGAATTATTTGGCCAAACTAGCCCATCGATAATTCGTCACCTCGCGAACTTAATATTATTCCCCGATTACTTTGGACACATTTTTATTTGAAGATTATGTCAACATTTTTTTCAAGTGTTGAAAACAAAAATGATGTTATTGTTAATAGTTAAAAGATTCCAAAGTTGTCATTCCCGAACAAACAAAATTGCAACTAATTTCGCAACAAAAAAGTTGTTAAATTTAACAAACTTATTTTCTAATATGACCAAAATGTTTTTTTTTGTGTCTATAAATTTGTCGCTATTATAAATTAAATTTTGTCTATAAATTTGTCGATATTATAAATTAAATTTAATAATATATGCCAAAAATGTTATTTAAAAAAAATATATATATATATTTCAATGGATTTCTCTTGTTAATCAGCACTTTGACTTATTCAATATATGTATGTATGTATGTGGAAGCTTTATCGTTAGTTGCTTTTTAACAAAGTGGTATTTGAATTATAATTCTGCGAGTGTGAATAAGTTGGTCATTGACGTTAAAGAATGGTCATGATCGAATGTTGACAATGGCTAGGATGGTCAAACGATTATAGCACTTATTTTTTATTTCTTGATTTACTTATATCTTACCTGCCTTAATTTTTATTAACCACTCTCGAATTTGTTTTTGATCTTACCAATCAAAATACTTTGTACTGATCTTTATCTCAATAGGTAGATAGCAAAGTGTAAATAACGACAGGTTAAAATAACATTAATTTTTCTTGGCATAACCAAATTCATTATTTAATTCATATAAACGGTACCACTTCAACGTTTTAAAAATACCTGTTTATTTAAGATTTTGGACACGTACTAACAATTGGATCTAGGTAGCAGCATTCAAAAACTTTCTACTACTAGACAGCAATCATCATGTTTCTGCCTAATTTGACTCGGTTTTTTTTTTTTTTTTTTTTTTTAGTTTTATTGCCTAATGCAAGATTTTCTATAACAAAAAAAAACAAATAATTTGACATTAATATTTCGATAGTAAATAGTATAATTTTAAACTTACAATTATCTGAGAAAAATAAAATAATATTTCTTCCATTTCAGAAAAATATTATTATAACACACTTCACGCAAATTAAGAAAATTTGTAATTATACATTTATATTTTTTATTAAATAAGTGTTTAGTTAGATGATAATAACTTCAATGCAAAAAAAAGTTTTGGATTAAGATAGATAAGGAAACTAATTTAGAAAATTACATTAATAATGTTAAAATGATAATTTTTATGATACAAAAATAAAACTTTAAAATGATATTATTTGTGAAACCAAAGGGTATATTACAATTATTTAAGAAAAAAGGAACATAGTATATTACTAGGTCTAAAATACATGATCATTTCATCTAATAAAAACTATTAAGACTTTGGAAAACAATTATATTAGCGTCATTATGGGAATTTGCAAAAATATCACCAATTTGTCTTTTTGCATAGCTAACAAAAATACTACTCTATCCATTTCGAATTAGTTATTATTAAAAGTTATTTCACATATATTAAAAAAATACTTATTTTTTTGTTTTATGTTTAATATTTATTTGATTTTATTTAGTTGGTCAAGATATTAAAACAAGATGGACAAAATTAAAAATCTTATCAAACATATGTATTAAAAACACAAAACGACAATTAATATGAAATGAGTTTTAAAATCCAAAACGATAATTAATTTAAAATAATAATATATATCAATATATATTTTACATACAAATTTACCAATTTATCTTGATAAACCTTAAAACCCACTATCAAAAGAACCTGACATCTATTTGTCAAATCGTGAAATGTTTGTTTATGTTTTTTTCTTTCTTTAAATAGTACTAGCATCTATCAGGTTATTACAACACTTATTTGTGTTACCAATGTGTGTTTTTGTAAATTATCACAAACGTTGACACAGAAAAAAAGAAAACGTGATAACACAAACACGTACAGTAGTCCCTAAAATATCGTAAAATATTTAGTAGCATTCAGCGAAAAAATCTGCGACATTACTAGAAACAAAATCCAGCAATATTTGTATAGATGTGCCAACATTATCTTGTCATACATTTTATATATATACTAGCTAAAGTAATGTCGGGGTAAATAATTGATTCTAGGTTTTTGGTCCTAGGTTTCACTACACATATATTAATATTCAAATATAAAATTCGGTTTGTTAATTAATCTGGTCTGTTGCAATCAGTCTCAGCATCTTCATGTGCATTGAATGTGAACACCCTTACATCAAATCTTGACTTCTTTTTTCCCGGATACATGCACTTTTTAGATTGTAAATCTGTAATCAAATGAAAGAAATGCCCACTGTGGCTTGGTTGACAAAAAAAAAAAAAAAAAAAAAATTGTAATCAGATGTCAATACTTTTATTTTAATAGAATTTTGAAGATAAATTTATTAGTTAAATTAAGGGTACCCTTAAATTAATGTTCTTATAGTTAAATTAAATACAAAAATTATATTTGGTTGCATAGATGTAGAAGGAGATTTTTGTGAAACTTCTTTGCATAAAAAAATAATTATTTAAAAATTTTAAGTTTAATGAAAATTTTAATTTATTTTTAGTTACAGCGATAAATAATGTAATAACTTATAGTTAAAAAGTGTTCAAATGTTATTAATAGGATGGCTGGATAAAGTATACAGTATATATCTACATTTATGTGGTAGACATTATTTTTTGTATGTGTATTTTTCGTTAACTCTGAAGTTGATCGTTATAATGACTACTAATAGGTATTTTCAGAATATGTAGAAATGCTGACTTTCGATGACTATGAATACTATATTTTTATGAATGTCAATGCTGATAGTCTCGATGTCTCATTATGTTATGCAAAATTCCTATACTTATTATTACGTTCCTATATTTATTATTGTTTCCACAAAATTTATTTATTACGTACTTTAATATATTTATTTTGGTGAATGCACGTGTTGGCTTACTAATATTCCACGTGGTATTGTACACGCATGATGAGGTGGATTTCCTCCTGCTTCATTCTTCCCTCCGAAAAATTGATTTCTTACAAATTTCTTTTGTTTTCAAAACGTTTCTTGAAATTTTAGAATCTTCATATAATAATAATAATAAAAATCTAGATTGTTTTAAAACATCTCATCTTTATTTGATTCTATTTTGTAAAAAACTTAAATTATCACATCATACATATTAATAAAAGAAAATGTTAGATTTTTTCACATATACATACTATAATTCTGAATTTTTAAAAACGAATATAAATTGCTCAATTTATAGGTATATTTGTATCTATTATATTCATAAACAAAATAAACATTAATCCAAATAAAATAAACTAAATTTTGCAACCATTACATATGATCATTTTTTAAACGTACTAGGTAAATACCCGCACTACGTCGCGGGGTTTTTCTTCAATAATTTTGGTTTTTATTATATTTAGTAAATTATTTTTTATGGGCATTATTTTGGAAAAAAAATTTTGGTAACAAATATTCTCCCAAGAGAATCCTTGAAATCAAGTGAACTATCACTACTTGTTAAAACTTGTTAAAACAACATAAAAATGTTTTTTTTTGTATTTAAAGTAATTTTTTTTGGTAAAATTAAAATATTATGACATATTAAAAAATTTAAATTATAATGATTTCAGTAACAATATAAAAAATATTAAATTATTCTATGTTTGAGATAATAATAAATTAAATTAATTCGTGAAATTAGTATATTAGTGATAACACAATGATGATATTTATACCAAAACAATTATAATAAAAGAATATAAAAAGAAAACAAATAGTTCTGATGAATATCTCACCATAAGATCATGTAGATATACACAAATGAACGTATACCGAAAGAAAATAAATAAATCTTCTGAATAGTGATATTGTGTGGTTCTCTTATATTGCATTGAAGTTCTTGAACCATCAAATGGATTTTATGAACATTTGTATTGCATGCTTAGAACTTAAAGCAAGATAGATAAACATACATTATTATGTAGAAGAGATTATAAGTGGGACATTTTAGTGTTATGGTTCTGATAAGAAGCTTTCAATAATAGAATGTGCAGTTCGATTTTTTCTGCATTTGATTTTTTATTCGTTGCACCAGCTTCAAACTTTGAGCTTCATGTTTAGTATAGATCAGATGAGTGAAACTCACATATTGTTCTTCGAATCCGTAGAGATTAAACTTGGTGTTTTTTCGTGATAAAGAGATAATGAATATGAAATAAAAAAATATGAGTCTAAAGTAAAGAAAAGTGACGTGGGCTTGGATCGACTACAATTATATTTTTTTATATAATTTCAGATTTATGTTTATTATGGATCTGAATTTAACGTGAATTAAATTTTTAGAGAAAGATAAAAAGACTTGAAAAATCTTGATAGAGTGTCAAATTTTCAAATATCATATAATCATGGAGTGGTGTGTCGTGTGTAAGAAAATTTAGGAATAGTTGGTTGTTTGTTTTCCCGATTTTTTGTTGCTTAATTTTTTATTTCAAACTTTGTAAAAAATATAAAATATGAGTAAGTTGTATTTTTTTTAACTTTTTATTAATTTTTTTTAAATATAATACAAATTGCATGTGACATGTTTTTATTGGTCAAATGACTTTGTGTTTTATAAAATAAAGAATTAAATATGATGTGTCTAATTAAATATGATGTGTTTAATTAAAATGTTCTTATTGGATTATAAAGTTTTTTCATTTATTGACATGTCAACACCAAAATCATTAAAAAATCTGATGTGTCAACACAAGGAGAGGCACTTGTGTTATTATAGTGTTGATTAAACAACTGAAATTATGATATTGTAATAAACATTAAAATTTAATTTTTTCTTGATATTTTTTTACTTTAGTAGACAATTAATTTTGAGCCCATTAGGTTATATCGTTTATATGTTTGAAAATATATCAATAGGAATTAGAAAATGTAAACATAGCATAAATTTTATAATTCAAATCAAGTACTGATATTTATATTAATTTTCGTTTCTGGAATTTATTATATAGTGTATATACTCCTAATCAAAAAATTATTACGATTCATAAGTTATCTTTTGTTAATGATGCATAATTTTTTTTTTTTGATAAAAACTAGAGAAATGTCCTAAAATTTAA
Organism: Barbarea vulgaris; assembly: GCA_963667165.1. Taxonomy (NCBI): domain Eukaryota; kingdom Viridiplantae; phylum Streptophyta; class Magnoliopsida; order Brassicales; family Brassicaceae; genus Barbarea; species Barbarea vulgaris. The sequence continues at coordinate 9,610,690 of OY763890.1, read as the reverse complement.
CAAAAAAATTTAATTTCCAAATTACCAAAAACAAAAAAAAAAAATCTAAATACAGCATAAACTTTATAATGTTTTACAGGATTCATAAAAGTTATACGTAAATGGATACTTTCATAAAATTTTGAGAACCATTTAAAAACCTATATTTTTATCATACTTTCAAAATTTTAGATTTTAGACAGTATTTAAAAAAAAAAAAGTATAAAAAATTTCGTATTTTATGAATAACTTACTAAGTTTTATTTATGAAAATATAAATAATCGTTATATTACACATAATTATTTTGTACTATATCCATTAATGGTATATGTGTCTTCAGTAAAGCTACAACATTTTAGATTTTTTGGAAATTATTTTATTATTATTAATAAGATGCATTACAGTATTGGTTACGAAGCTATTACTACCCACTATTAGATTTCCTCGTCACTAAAACATTACATTAAATTCTCCACACACAAAAAAAGTCACAAAATATTAAAACTCTTAGTCTACGACTTCAAATATTTTCATTTTTTTTTGCCGCATTCTCATGTAGTCATTACTCTCTATATAAGACTTCTCCTTCTTCATTTTTCTTCTCATCGACCTTTCTTCTTTATCATCTCTCTCTCTCTCTCTCTCTCTCTTTGCCTTACTCTTCAGACCAGAAACAAGAAACACTCAATCAGTGTCTGAAACCTCTATAACGAAGCTCAAAACAAAAGCCAATGGTTTCTCTTCTTACAATGTCGATGGGTGGTACTAAAACATGGCCTCTAGCCCAAACTGATCTGGGTTTTAGGCCCATTAACAGACGGTCGAAGATTAAATGCACGGTACAGATCGACGTTAAGGAATTATCTCAACAACGACCATTATTTACACCAAGAACCACCGCTACTCCGCCGCAGCATAATCCTCTCCGGCTTAACATTTTCCAGAAAGCTGCGGCGATTGCAATCGACGCGGCTGAGCGCGCGTTGATCTCACGCGAGCAAGATACTCCTCTTCCTAAAACCTCCGATCCACGTGTTCAAATCGCCGGGAACTATTCTCCGGTGCCAGAATCTCCCGTCCGGCGATTTCTCACCGTGGAAGGAACGATCCCTGACTGCATTGACGGGGTTTATGTCCGTAACGGCGCAAATCCGATGTTCGAGCCAATAGCTGGGCACCATTTATTCGACGGAGACGGAATGGTTCACGCCGTTAAAATAACCAATGGTTCAGCTAGCTACGCGTGCCGGTTCACTAAAACCGAGAGATTGGTTCAGGAGAAACGATTGGGTCGACCGGTTTTCCCGAAAGCAATCGGTGAGCTTCACGGTCACTCGGGAATTGCACGTTTAATGCTGTTTTACGCTCGTGGGCTTTGTGGTCTTATCAACAACCAAAATGGCATCGGAGTAGCAAACGCCGGTTTGGTTTACTTCAATAACCGGCTTTTAGCTATGTCAGAAGACGATTTACCGTACCAATTAAAGATAACTCAAACCGGTGATCTCCAAACTGTTGGGCGTTATGATTTTGGCGGTCAGTTAAACTGCGCGATGATTGCCCACCCGAAACTCGACCCGGTTACGAAGGAGCTCCACGCGTTAAGCTACGACGTCGTGAAGAAACCTTACCTGAAATACTTCAGATTCTCACCGGAAGGCGTTAAATCGCCGGAATTGGAGATCCCGCTGGAGACTCCGACGATGATTCATGATTTCGCTATAACGGAGAATTTCGTGGTGATTCCGGATCAACAAGTCGTGTTTAAGCTCGGCGAAATGATTTCCGGTAAATCTCCGGTGGTTTTCGACGGAGAAAAGGTTTCGCGATTGGGGATAATGCCTAAAGACGCGACGGAGGCTTCTCAGATAATTTGGGTGAATTCGCCGGAGACATTCTGTTTCCATCTATGGAACGCGTGGGAATCGCCGGAGACTGAGGAGATTGTGGTGATCGGATCTTGTATGTCGCCGGCGGATTCAATCTTCAACGAGAGAGACGAGAGCTTAAAAAGCGTATTGTCAGAGATCAGGATAAACCTCAGGACGCGTGAAACCACGCGCCGCGCGTTGTTGGTTAACGAGGATGCGAATTTAGAGATCGGTATGGTCAACAGAAACCGGTTAGGTAGAAAAACCCGGTTCGCGTTTCTGGCTATCGCTGATCCTTGGCCAAAAGTTTCCGGTTTCGCGAAGGTCGATCTTTTCACCGGAGAAATGAAAAAGTACATTTACGGCGGCGATAAGTACGGCGGCGAACCGTTTTTCTTGCCTGGAGGCTCAGTTAACGGTACCGGTAACGGCGGGGAAAATGAAGATGACGGTTATATTTTCTGTCACGTTCACGACGAAGAGAAAGAGACGTCGGAGCTTCAGATAATAAACGCCGTTAATTTAAAGCTTGAAGCTACGATAAAACTTCCGACTAGAGTACCGTACGGGTTTCATGGCACATTTGTGGATTCAAGTGAACTCGTGGATCAGTTATAATAATTATTGTACTTTTTGATGATCAACTAGAAAATTTTAGATAGGTTAAAAGAATTATCGATTATCGTAACAACTATTACCAGTTTTTGTAACGAATGGTTAGATATTGTATATAGTTTGGCTTTCTCTGGACGTGCACGGTTCATCGTAGCGAGACATATTTTCGTATACAGCTCAAAGTAAAAATACGAAAATTTTAGTTGCAACTTCATCATCTCATACGTACAAATTAACGCAAGCGGTTGTGATTGACAATATGCGGTATGACATTACTGTGAGATATCAAATGGTGGAATTTTTGTCATATCCGTCATTACAATAACATACTAATTACGTGAAGTATTAAATAACATAATCGCATAATAATTAAGTATATCAAAAAAAAAAAAAAATCATGATTAATACATAGGAGAATTAGTTTACGCATTAAACATGATATTATTGTCAACGACTGATCCCAAACACCAGAATCAATTATAAGTGCAAAGATTTGAAACTCTTACCGTTTATAAAAAAAAACTAATATGAAAACCGTTTTTAAATGACAATCATCAAATCATTTTACAAGATTATAATTTTATAACTTGTTATAAAGAAAATTAACCAACTCAATGACAATGTTAGGTAGATATATATATGAATATTTTGTTTACTAAAATCTTTAAAAATAAATTAGTCATTTACATAAAAGTTTTATATTAATTATTTCCTTTTGTTAAAGAATTGTTTGTATTATTTGTATTTTTATTTTTTTATTTTTTTGCCAATTTATATATTGCCCATTTATATTATTTGTATCTTATAATATAAATGGGAAATATATAGATATATGGGTGTTTCTAAGTATAGGAAGTATCATTTCCGTTCATGCATTGACTAGATCTGTATAAAAACTTAGCTGTACTTGTACAAAAGATGACTAGTGCAATGACGAAACAGTAGAAATGACGATCAGAAAATCAAACGTAGATTTCTCATAAGTGTATACATATAGTGAACACCCGAAACCAGCAAAAGACTGTTGAAAAAAAAACCCATAGTTTAGAAATTTCAGATCAATTTATATATGATGGGCAACGTGTTTTGTGGTATAAAGTGAAGCCACGTACGAATAATGTATTATTTATATTAGCTAGTTTAGTGCAATATATATAGTCGGTTAGTCACTATATTGTAAAAGCGTATAACTCGATATATGTACGTACGTATATATGTCTAGAATAAATGGGTCACATTTCGGTGGGATTGTCAGATGAATGAATGTGTATGATAATGATGTCATGGACCTCATGGTTTTTACAGACGTTGCATGGTTAATGCAACACGTTGTATCATTTTCGTTTCATCCAAATTATTTGGACCAAACTGTTATCTTTGATGGCCGTCATCCAATAAACAAATAGTTATACAGTCAATGTATGTATACCCACATATTTCATCAGTTCTGTTCTGTGATCCATATATATGTATAGTTCCAAATGAGAAACGTCTCGAACCTACGTTATTAAAGAAAAAAAAATATTCGAATTCATTCAGAAAGTCAAAGTTTTAATAAAAATAAATAAATAAAAAGTCAATCTGAATCTGGATACTGCAGTAGCGAGTAGTGACTATCATCTAACCCGTTGAACTAACTATATTGGAATTGAGGATCCGAAGCAATTTATTGTTATTATTTTTCAATAGTAAATGAACATAATCATGTTTGGGTTAATGATTTTGTTATCTTATACATACTGTATATTTTAAAGAGATATTTAACAAAAAAACAAAATTTTACTAAAAAGATATATAAAAGTAACCTTTTACTATCAATGTGAAAATGCATGACCGGTCCAATAAAATTTGAAGGTCTACGTTTTGCTAAGCCGTGTATAAAATTTTACAATATATATATATATTATTTACCACCTAACGCATTCATCACACTAGTCGAAATCACACAATATGAAGAAATAAACAGTCAAACCATAGTATCTCTCAGTTACATAATTGGGTTACCGAATTAATAAACCTACAAATCTCATATCCAGTAATTTTACTTAATGGAAATATTTGATTATAAAGTTGGATGGGAAACTCATTATTGGATTACAAATTCAAACATGGATCTCTCTTTTCATGTCTTTGATGAAGTGAATTCTACAGCTTAGCTGGGAGGTAATGAGGAACGTCCCAATCGGTTTTGATGTGGTTTCGGCTGATCTCTCTCAGTGAACGGCAGCCACTTAGTGCCATTGTCAGCTCGAACTCGTCTCTCAGCATTTGCAGCATCTTCCTCACACCCGCTTCTCCATCCGCTGCAAGCGAGAACAAGCTCGGCCTCCCGACCTAATGGAACAAGTTATTAAATACATGTCTTTTGGAGTATCATATGATCGGTGATAGTACTCTTATGCAGCAATGGGATATGATCATGCATTTGTTTTGGTTCATTTTGACAAATTAAAAAGTTTGACGCACAATATGAAAAAAGGGAACAATTTAGAACAAAAGAAAGAAAACAGTTTTCCCTGGTCAAACAGAAAACAGAAGTTATGTTTGGTTTGTTTGACAAATTCAAAATTTTGGGCCACAATGTGAAAAAGTGGTAAAAATCAAGAAGAGACAATCAGGGTTATTCCAGGGGGATTGAAAATTAAGGGATCGATTTGAAAATAATGGGAGAAAACAGGGGAAACTACAAGAGTTAGGAGTATTGTGATGAATGAACTTACAAAGACGCCTGAAGCACCAAGAGCCAATGCCTTAAAGACATCGGTTCCACGGCGAACCCCACCGTCAAGAAAAACCGGAATGCGACCCTCCACAGCTTTAACCACCTGCGATTTTAATTTGCTCAATTAATCAATGAAGAAAGGTAAAGTTGAAACCTTTATCGAACAGTTTTTTTAGTGTTGATCCATTTAAAAGGTTTACCTCTTCAAGGGCCATTATAGTTGCAGGGACATAATCGAGCTGACGAGCTCCGTGGTTAGAGACTATAATCCCTGCAGCTCCATATTCAACAGCAATTCTTGCTGCAAAAGTTTCAAATAATCAAGAGGAAATTTTCTAAACATTATGAAATTTTAATGTAAAAAGGTTGATGCAGAATATTACCATCCTCAGCTGTAATAACACCTTTGACAAGAATTGGCAAGCTTGTGATAGACTGGAGCCATTTTATATCCTGTTTGAAGAAAACAAACAGCGTAAAGAATCAAAGATCATTTATGTTTCTGAATCTTGGCAGGCAAAAAACAAATAATTAACAACTGAGAAATCTTGTTACTGCACCTTCCAGCTAAGTGATTGATCAACTTGACCCGCAACATATGAAGCTAGTCCTGAGTCATTGGTCTGCAATTATCGACAAAAAAGGATATTTAAGTAATGAGCTTTTAGATCCATTATGCTTGCTTATCATTGTGCCATTGACCTTATCGATTTTCCCAAGATCCAACCCTTCAAAGTTCTTCAACGTCAGACCTCGAGGAAGCGCGAATCTGCAAGATAATGACCATCAAGAAAACCAAAAGATCTAACAAACAAATTGGTTGATGTGATGGTGGAGAAGTTTCATCAACCTGTTTTTTATATCAGATTCTCTGCGTCCAAGCCTTGGAGTATCTACAGTAAGAGCAATAGCTTTGAATCCAGCTTCTTCAGCTCGTTTCACAAGCTGTCTAACCACATTTCTATCCTTATACACCTGAATTCAAGAGAATTAATAGTCGACTTTAAAACCTAATCACAAGTACAAGTAGAGAGATCTTCTGAGAAAAACTTACATAGAGTTGGAAAAAACGAATCCCGGGCCCTGTGGAAGCAACTTCCTCAACACTACAAGTAGCCCATGAAGACAAAGTCTGAAAACATCAAAGAACAATAAATATGAACACATAAAAAAGAGATATACAATAAGGTGAAAGATAGAGACTTAGAGACAGAGAGAAAAGAATCAAAACCATGATTGTTCCAGCAGCAGAAGTAGCTCTTGCGGTTGCAAGCTCGCCTACAACGATAATAAACCATCTCTCTAAGGTAAATACAAATGATAATGCATATATATAATAATCTAAGCTAAGAGCTTATTGTTAATATCATCACATAAAGTTACTCTAATCTAAAATCATCTTCTTCTTGATCACAAGAGATCTTAAGATTGTTTAAGGTTTCACTGATTACATAACTCTCTAAAAAAGGCTTTAGTTTACCATCAGGGTGAGCCATTTTCTGCATAGCTGTAGGAGCAATCATGATTGGCATAGAAATGTTAAACCCTAAAACCGTTGTGCTCACATCAATCTTGCTTACATCGACAAGAATCCGAGGCCTAAATCTGTTGGAAAAAAAAAAAAAAAAAAACAATTAAAATTCCACAAAATAATCAAACAAAATAAAAAGAAAGGAAAATATAAGGATTGGTTACAGAATCCTGGAGAAAGCATTTCGATTCTCTTGAAGAGTCCATTGATCTTCAGCACCAGATGCATAATAATCATAAACCATCTTTGGTAATTTCTCCTTTGCGATCTTCTCATACTCCATCACATTTGTTATCTCCATTTTTCTTTTTCTTTTTTTTTACCAATCTCAAAATTTCACTGTCACTGAAAGCTTTTAAATCATCAAAATCAATTTTTTAAAGAAAATCTAAGAATCAGAAACAAAAACCAAACATGACTGACACTGAAAGGTCAATTTTAACAGTACAAAAAGTGATCACAGAAACAAACGGTGAAAACAAAAAAATCTAAACGCAGATTCTAAAATCACAGGATCGTACCTCGTTGACTATAATTTTCGATGAAAATCTAACTGAAAAATAGAGAGAAGAAGGAACAAAGAGCTTACCGAGAGCGAAGTCTTCTGAGGAAGGTGGCGAAGAAGAGTATAAGAAACAAAACAAAAAACAAAAAATATGTCAAATTGAATAATTCCTAATATAGATAGATAGATACACTCATAAAGTGACAAAGAAACATACGTCTCTGTGGGTTATATATTAAACTCCTATGTGTGTCAGTGTGATTGTCACGTGACGTGATGGGCCCATTTTTCCTAAGAAGAATCAAGCTCACTAGGCTTTGTCATATTTTTACAACATGCATAGTTTAATATACCCATAACATCTAATCAAATTTGTAGTTTGTTTCAACTTGGTTTATATTATATTATATTATATTGTGAATGGGGGTGTTGTTGAGACGATCAACTGGAAACAAAACCGTCGGTATTTGATTGCAGATGCTAAGCCAATCAGGACTTTGAAAACAAAACCGTGGTAATTAAGGAATTGTTTTTTAAATTTGGATTGGTTTATTCTAACCTATGAATATGAGGTGAAGACTACTTCTACGGTCTGATCGATGTGAGCTTTGAGTTCATTATGTTTATGTGCGACTTATTAATCATAAACAATAAACAATCTTTTGTAAACTTCTCCTTTGCGATCTCATTACATCTCTGTGTATATAACATGTGCTTGTCACGTGATGCTCCCGTTACCCAAAAAAATTAAAATAATCACACTACCATTATTTCCGGTTCGATTCGAAAAGGGAAAAAAAAAAAAAACCCCAACTTATTCCCTCCGTCAGTCCGCCTTATCTCCATTGAAGTGTAAGAGAGCTTCAAGAAAGAAGAAGAAGAAGCCATGGCAGTGGCTATTGCTTCTTGTAAAGCTTTTTCCTCAATCTTTTATACTTCAACTCCATTCAATCGCTCGAATTTTGTGTTAGCTTGCTCCGGTTCGAATCCTGATCGGAGAAGAAGAATCGTTATCTTCGGTTCTACTTTGGCTCTCACGTCGGCTCTGCTTGGTTCCAATCAGCAGAAATTCCCGATGGAATCAGCGATCGCATTGGATCAATTGAAGGAAAAAGAGGAGGAGCTGGAAGAAGAAGAAGATAGAAATGTCATTCTCTTCCAGGTTTTGCCATAATTCTTCCTTCCTTCAAGATAAAAGCTTTTTTTTTTTTTTTTTCTGTCATGGTAAATAAAAATCCTCAATTTTTACTTTTTCACAGAAAACTTCGCCGTCTGTTGTATTCATTCAAGACATTGAGCTTCCCAAAACGTCTTCTAATGAGTTCTCTGATGAGGATAATGTAAAGATCGAAGGGACAGGTTCAGGCTTCGTTTGGGATAAGTTTGGTCACATTGTACGCGAAAAAAAAAAAACCTTCATCTGTTAAGTTTCTGGTTTTGTATTCCCAAAAAAAAAAAAATGAAAGCTTGTTTACTTGTACAATGCAGGTGACAAATTATCATGTCATTGCCAAGTTAGCTACAGATCAGATTGGATTACAACGTTGTAAGGTCTCTCCATCTTCTTTAATCCAATTGCAGCAGCAACCACAAAGCCAAGCCAAAGTAACTTAAAGAGTAAATAAATCACTGTTTTTTTTGGTGTGTGCAGGTGTCTCTAGTTGATGCCACGGGAACAAGGTTTAGCAAGGAAGGGAAAATTGTGGGTCTTGATCCAGATAATGATCTAGCTGTGTTAAAGGTAAAATCTAAGACAAGGATGTTGAACATATATTTCAAACCATTTGATTTAGTGCCTTTTAACTAACTGCTATATATATATTTGCAGATTGAAACTGATGGACGTGAATTAAAACCTGTTGTTCTCGGTACCTCGAATGACCTACGCGTAGGTCAAAGTTGCTTCGCGATTGGGAATCCATATGGATATGAAAACACATTGACTATAGGGGTAAGAGTAGTAAGATCATGAGTCTTTGTGTTCATATATACAACACTGAAGTCTAAAATATTTTTACTTGAAAGGGGATTTGTAGGTAGTGAGTGGGTTGGGAAGAGAGATACCTTCACCTAATGGGAAGAGTATTCGAGAAGCTATCCAAACAGATGCTGATATTAACTCTGGTAAATTCACTAACATATCTATCTATCAATCTTCTCATCCGTATCAGTTTTTTTTTGAAAATTGCAGTACTTTTCGTTGTGTAATATAGGAAATTCTGGAGGGCCATTGCTTGACTCTTATGGCCATACTATAGGCGTGAACACTGCCACATTCACCCGCAAAGGTAAAATGTGATCTTTTTCTCCAATATCTTAGAACATAACCATTACTCTGTTCTTTGATTCTCTGTTTTTTCCTAACATACAGTAGATAAGATTACGAAAGAGATGCCTTTTTGTGTTGCAGGGAGCGGTATGTCTTCAGGTGTGAATTTTGCCATTCCCATTGACACAGTCGTTCGAACAGTACCTTACCTCATTGTGTATGGAACAGCTTATAGAGACAGATTCTGAAGATAGAAACCATCTTCTTTGATAATTTTCTGTTGTTGATAATACAATTTGAAAAGTTTCAGACTTTTGTCTTCTAAATGTAAATACAAACACAATTCTGAGCTTCCAAGTTCCAATGCATGGATAATTTTTCTTCTTCACAAAAAATGTGAATCATTGATCATACAAGGACATGGAATAAAGTTTTGATTTTGAACATGATGAAGAGACAAAATCCATGATAAGACCTATTCTTTGTTACAACATCGATGAAACTTGGAAAGATTCTCTCCTGAAGTCTTAAAAGAGGCTCTAATCTTTGAGCTGAATCAATGAAAGCTGTTCCTCAATAGAACAATCGACATGGCAAGATGTCCTGCAAGAGGAAGGTATTAAGATCATACCAAGACAACGCTGTTCAGTAGGCGAAGGAGACGATCTTCTTATGCTACGATACTCCACAGTGTCTTGAAGAATTATGTTTCCTTGTTTGTCAATACAATGGAAATTTCCAAGGAAGAATCTTCCATCTTTGATTCCCACGAGCATCTGGCGGAACAAGAGCTTCCTCACTCGAGCTATAGGATCTGAATCCGACCCTTCCGAGGTCGATGCAACAATGGTTGTGCTTCTCTCTGCATCTTGGTCCATTCCCACAAACAGGCCCTTGTTCTTGTATATGCTTTACACCCAAAACAAGCTTAAAACATCAATAACACAGCAAGGGAACAAGCACATTATCTAGAAATAGATTAACATTCGAAACTAATAGAAGCAATAACCAAAAAGTTCTAAACTTTTCAACACCCATTCTCTGACACTCTTAGATGCATGAGGTCAAATAAAAAAAAGGGCTAATTCCGGAATATCAAAGTTCAAAAAATTTGACACATATGAAGCAAAAGCCAATTAATTTCCCCAGGAGAAGTCCTAAGTTTTACAACTTGGAATCTAAGCGATGCAAACAGAAGTATGGGAAAACAAAGATTCATTCATGAGGCAAATTCATAACGAAATTGAGGGTATCCAAAGATCCTCAATCCCCTATACAAGTATAAGAAGAAGTTGGGGGATAGAGATCAAACCTTAGGGATTTCAAACTTATTGTGAGAGTGAAGAAGATATGTTCTTATGACCGAGAGAGCAGCTAAAAGCCTAAAACTCAACAGAGGCTTTGTATACATAATTGCAGTATGGGCTTAGTACTTTTAAAACATTTAAGTTTTATCCTATTTGACTTTTGATGTTAATTTACGCCCCTCTTTTCAATAAACAAAAACTATATTGGAAAAAGAATTCAAATGTTCAACTATTATTTAGTTTTATCAAAAGTAAACCATATGAGTAAGTATCACTTTCTTCACAATCTTTCATGGTCGATTCTCCATTTATATGTCAAATTGGGTCTAATTAGTAAATTTTAAAGTAATGGGACCAATTACAAAAAAAAAAAAAAAATACAGGTTTGTCTTCGTCTTAGTGGCCTGAACCGAAGAGATAAAAGAATCTAATCTACCCACCGCCGTCTTCTCTTACGTCATCTTCCGAAGAGTTTTCTCCGACCGATCTCAACATTGTTTCAAAGTTGTTCTTTTCACATCCGAGAATCTCTGTATGAATCTCTCCTATCATCATTTTAACCTTTTTTTAGATATTTAAATTGTTTCCTTTATTCAATTTCCAAACTCTTATGAGCTGCAGAATTGAAACACATAATCACTTTGATTGTTCAGGTTTTCACTCAATTTCAATAATTCTGATAAGATTTTTTTCTTAATCTTAAATTGTTTTTAGCTAAAGTTTGCTCCTTTTAATCAGCTTATGATCTCAATCTGTTTTTTTTTTCCCAGATTCTAACATAATCAGAGAAACAACAATGATTCCAAGAAACAAGTGGCGGAAACATAATCAGAGAAAGAACAATGATTTCAAGAGGAATCAAAAGAGACGAACTTCAAATGATATTGATGAAAACATCAATAGAGATGAGCTAGTGATTTACAGAATCTTATGTCCTGTTGAAGTCGTTGGAGGTGTTATAGGTAAGAGTGGTAAAGTCATAAATGCGATTAGGCATAACACAAAAGCAAGGATCAAAGTTTTTGATCAGTTACCTGGTTGCAGTGAAAGAGTCATAACGATTTTTTGCTCGGTTAAAGAGAAAAAACAAAAAGAAATCGATATAGCAAAGGTCGAAACCGAGGAGCCTCTTTGTTGTGCACAAGATGCTCTTCTTAAAGTCCATGATGCAATTATGAGTTCTGTAGCTAGTGCTGGAGAGAACACTAAGATAGATAGAGATGATAAGAAGGAATGCCGCCTTTTACTCCCGTCTAGTCAATGTTCTATTGTGATTGGTAAGGCTGGTTCGAACATTAAGAGAATAAGAAGTAAAACTAGAGCTAGTGTTACAGTTGTTTCGAAAGATGTTTCGGATCCTTCACATGCTTGTGCCATGGCATTTGACAGTATAGTTGTGGTTAGTATCTGAAATTTTTCCGCAGTTTTATAGCGTATTTCAGTTGCTGTTTTCTATTGATGTTTTTGTCTTTCTGTTGAATAGATATCCGGTGAGCCTGAGTCCGTGAAGAAAGCGCTTTTCGCTGTTTCTGCAATCATGTACCAGATCAATCCTCGTGAACAGATTCCTCTTGATTCAACCGTCCAAGAAGTTCCAGCTAGTAGTATAGTTCTGCCTAATTTTTCTAATTCTGTTTATCCTCAAACTGGATTTTACTCAAATCAGGATCATATTCTTCAGCACGGGGCGGGTGTTCCATCATATTTCAATGCACCATCCGTAGCAGACCTTCAAGGTTATGCAGAAACCGCTGCCAATCCAATACCTGTTTTTGCTTCTTCTCTCCCAGTGACTCATGGTTTTGGTGGGTCTTCCAGAACAGAAGAGCTGGTTTTAAAAGTGTTGTGCCCTTTGTCCAATATTACTCGTGTTATCGGGACAGGAGGATCAACCATTGAAAGAATGAGAGAAGTAAGTGGTGCTCGTATTGAAGTTAATGACTCAAAAACAAAGTGTGGTGATGATGAGTGTGTTATCATTGTCACCGCTACAGAGGTTTGGTTCCGCCTTTTTATCTTTATCTTATAAGTTATGAAGATATAGTTTTGTTGTTTGAGTACTCCTTTAATGGTGTGTTTTGCTTCAGTCTCCTGATGATATGAAGTCTATGGCTGTTGAAGCTGTTCTCCTTCTACAAGAGAATATCAGTGATGAGGGTGCGGAAAAAGTTAAGATGCAACTTCTTGTTCCTACTAAGGTTACTGGATGCATTATAGGGAAAAGTGGCTCGGTCATAAGCGAAATCAGAAAAAGGACCAATGCTAATATCCGTATCTTGAAAGGGAATAAGGATGACTTTGTTGAGGTATGATCCTTACTAAAGTTCAAATCTTTTTTTCTTCTGTTGCTTTATATTCAGTTTGTTTCTTATCCATGTAGGTATCAGGTGAAGTCAGCAGTGTGAGAGACGCTCTCATTCAGATTGTTCTAAGACTTCGAGATGACGTTTTAGGAGATAGAGAAAGTGTTGCTGCTAGGAAACCTCCTGCAAGATCTGATAATAATAGTTCCTTCTCGAGTAGTAGTAATGCCGGTTTTACACTTCCGCCTTTCATACCTTCTGTTCCAGAAATGGCTTCTACAAGCGGATTCTATGGTTATGGAAGTTTCCCGGTAAAGTCAGATTGAATATCTGCTGAATCTCTTGTGGTCAATTCCATACTCATGACTTGTTATCTTTTATTAATAAACAGGCAGGAGATAATGGTTTAGGATCAATCGGTGCATACTCATTTGGAGGGTAAGGTTTGCAAACTAGGACGAAGAAGTTGGCTTCTATCTTTATCTCTGTAAATGATCTTTCTTTATTCATTCATAGATTGTCTTCATCATCTGCTCTGGAGATTCTAATCCCGGAGAATGCAATGAGTAAAGTTATAGGCAAAGGAGGAGGCAATTTAGAGAACATAAGAAGGGTTTGTTTCTGAAATCTTTTGATACGTTATTTCGGTTTTGTCTTGCCTCTCTTTTCCAATTTGGAATCACCTCTCTTTCTCTCTTTTCAGATATCAGGAGCAATGATAGAAGTTTCTGATTCCAAAACTTCAAATGGTGATCACATTGCTCTCGTATCCGGCACACCTGAACAGATGCGTAGTGCAGAGAACTTGTTCCAAGCTTTTATTATGTCCACTTGAAACAGTTCTTTGCTAACACTTTGTCTACATATATAGGTTTTTAAATGGATTATCTCAAGCTCTTCCTCAGCAAAGTTTAAAGTATGTTATTATGAAATTGTTAAACCAAAAGACAATAACAACTTATATACAAGCGGTTCCCAAATGATAAAACCTTATATATATATGGTGTAAAATGGGTCAAAATACTATTTTAGAATTGGTTGTTTGGTAGAGAAGTTTGATTCCACCAAACCGGACCGGTCATGTGTCTGGGTATGTAATATACCAAAACATATTAAATTTCTGAGGAATTACATCTAGAAGACCCTTTCATTTACTATTATTTATGCATTTCGCCTATACTTTTTCTGATGAACACCCGCGTACCATTCAGAAATTAATTATTATGCATCTATACAATGCTAGTACGTGAATTCATGAACAATCCTTATTGCGTACGTGTAACATGTTTAGTGTCTATATATATTGTTATATTATAAAAAAGATATGTATATTTTTGTGTTCTGCACATGTATATACGGTTGATTACAAATACAGGCATATGATTGGTTGTCTCCATTTATATATTTAAACTTGTACGATCAAAACAAAACAAAAATAATTATGAGAAATAATAGTAGATAGGTGATCTGGAAATCGTGTTACAAATATACTTAGCTGGATTTTTATTTATTTATTTATTTTGAATTGTGATGTAAGAGTGTTATTTAGGACGGAAGAATCTTAGATGTTTCATGATCTTGTTTTCTCTATTTTCGAGAGTAATGTTGCTGCTTTTGCATTTAATAGTCACATGTTTCTCTGTTGTATTCCATTATTTTCCCCTATATAATTTGAATTTCCCCCAAGATTTTACTTCTTTTATTTTATTTAAAGCTTTCATTAATACCCTTTAAAAAAAAATCTACTGATTTCATTATGGCTTATGGAATGTGAGATATTGTTGTATCAAAATTTTCAAGGACAACAAAATCGAAATAAAAAAAAAAAGTTACAACGCAAGAGTTGATGACTTGATGATCTTGTACGGACGGACGGACAGTGCGGCGTTTTAACGTTTCGATGGATCAAGGTAGAAACGGCGGGGCGTGCGAACGAAGAATAGACACATGACACGACGTGCATGTGACACCAATATCTGCGGCTTTCCCTTTTTTTTTTTTACTTCTTTGCTAAGTCTCTGCCCGTATTAATTTCAGATCTAATAAATGCTCTGTACTGTGCCCACTTCAGATTTAACACATGACTTGTCTTATTTCTTTTTACATTTTTTTCTCCTCAAATTATAGTATTAATTACATTGAGGTTGATTACAGTAACACTAACAACTTATGCGAAGAATGTATCAGTGTGGGTCCTCCCCTGATTGGTTATATTCGGCAAAACTTTTATCCTCACCTTCTTTTTGTATGGAAATAAAATAGAACAAGACTTTGAAACCCCATCATCATCTGGGAAAATTTCGTGAGTTTTTGGAATGTTGTTGTTAACTTGAAAACTATATATTAGTTGAAAGTAATATTGAGAAAATATGTAATAATAATTTTCATTTGTATCTTACTTAAAGTTTTCATTTCTGAAATCTAGGTTCCGCAGTATTTGTTTTTTGGCCATTCCTATCACTGATGCACTGTGCAAAAAATTGAATCTGGTTTCCATTTTTATCACGTATTAAAAAGCTTCAAACTGAATTGTCGAACTTTTTTTTTTTTTGGTTAAAGAAATTAGTAAAGAATTATCGAACTTGTAGAAGAAGAAAAAAAGAAAAAGGAAAAGAAGATTTGTGCTAGGAGTAGACTAGAGCACTAGGCAAATCCAATTCATTCTCAACAAATGACCTAACGACTTATGATCATGTGGTACAGCTAAGTCGAAAATCTTTTATAATAATACATTTCATATAATGCCATGAATAATGAATAATCCATGTTTAAAATAATTATATCACTGTATCTTCTCATCTATCCATATTTGATTATTGAAGACCCACGAAGCATTACAATTATTTGTGTTATTATTATATGAGTACAGAATAAATAATGGAATTACACAATACTAAAACTACAGATATGCCTTCAAAAATTATCATATTAAAAATCAAGATCAACATGATTTGGTTTTTGAGTATCTGGCTCAATTAGACTATAAATAAATTAGACTATAAAAAGGTGAAAATTGTCTGCGAATTGTAGACGTGTAAAAAAAAAAAAAAAAGAGTTGTATATTGTCTACATCAACTGTAATAAGTAAGTTAACCACATTTAGTTTTAGTTAGTTGTATTACATTGATTCCATCGCTTATTCAACTGAAAAAAAAAACATTTACAGTAAAACCTCTATAAATTAATAATGTTGGGAGCAGAAAATTTTATTAATTTATAAAGGTTATTAATTAATCGATAAATTAATCAACACTATAATAACACAAGTGCCTCTCCTTGTGTTGACACATCAGATTTTTTAAGCATTATGGTGTTGACATGTCAATTAATGAAAAATTTTGAAGATCCAATCAAATTATTTTAATTAGACACATCAGATTTAATTATACACATCATACTTAATTATTTATTTTATAAAAAAATAATTCAATTGACCAATGAAAATATACCACGTGGAATTTTTTTAATAATTTAAAATTTTAATAAAAAAATTAACAAAAAAATGCAGTTTTGTTAGATTTTATATTTTTTCTACATGTAGTTTGACCAAAAAATTTAAGCAACAAAAAAATCGAGAAAACAAACAACCAACTAATCCTAATTTTTTTCACACATGACACACCACACTTTGATTATATGATATTTGGAAGTTTGAAACTATTTCAAGATTTTTCAAACCTTTTTTATCTTTCTCTAAAAATCCAATTCACGTTAGACTCAAATCCGTCTCTCACTTTTTTCCGCTTTCTACCACTTTTATAATATTTCTCAGATTCTTCAAAAACATAATTCTAAAATTACAATTGTATTCGATCCAAGTTTACGTCATTTTTCTTTATCTTAGATTTATATTTTTTTATTTCAGATTCATTGTCTCTTTATTCCGAAACAACATCAAGTTTTGTTATCTTTACAGATTTGAAAAGCACGATGCGAGTTTCACTCACCTTTCTACTAAACATTAAAGCTCAGAGTTTGAAACTGGTGCAACAGTTAAAGAATCAACTGCAGAAAAAAAATCGAATTGCACTTTTTATTGTTAAAATCTTCTTATCAAGACCATAAAATTAAGGTGTTCTACTTATCTTCTCTTCCACCTAATAATGTATTTTATTTATCTTGCTTTTGGTTATAAGCTTGCAATCTTCAGATAAACCATACAAATGTTCCTAAAATCTATTTGATGGTTTAAGAACTTTAATACAATGTAAGAGAGTAACATAATATCACTATTCATAAGATTTATTTATTTTCTTTTAGTATATGTTCATTACAAGATCTATTTGTTTTTTTTCTATATTCACTATTATAAACTTTTTTATTATAAATTTTATCATTGTGTTATCACCAAAAAAACTAATATAACGAGTTAGTTTAATTTATTATTGCCTCAAACATAGAATAATTTAATATTTTTTATATAGTTAAAGAAATCATCATAATTTAGATTTTTTGAATAGGTTATAACATTTTGATATTATCAAAAAAACTTACTTTAAATAATAATAATAAAAACAATATTTTTATATTGTTTTATCTCACCTGATTTCAAGGATTCTCTCAATTGTCCATAAAAATAATTTACTAAATTTAAATATATATATTATATATATAAAAAGTTAAATGAAAATTCCCGCGGCGTAGCGCGGGTATTTACCTAGTAATTATTAATTTATATAGAGTTTTTTCCGAATTTTAAAATTTTTTATATAGAAAGTAGAAAAATAAAGATAATATTTTAATGTGTTTTAATGCATTTACACATTATAAAATAATCATTGCATATATAGTTTTTTAATAATTTTGGATGCAATTTGAAAATATAATATCATAAATTTTTGATATTTTAAGAAAAATAGAGATAAACTCTAACAAAATTATAAATTTACGAATATATAAACAACATAATCATATTATACTAAAATATCTTATATATATACAATAAATTTATATGATTATTAATTTATATTATTAATGGGACTATATACTTACATAGAGATTTCAAAAAAAAATTATTATCTTATTATCTTATCGAAATGTGTCAATTATTACACCGGCGCAACTCGAGACCAGAATAATTTATTAATTTAGAGATGTTATTAATTTATGGAATATTAATTTATAGAGGTTCTACTGTATGTTTTACTAGTAACTTTTAACCATCCTTAAAACAACTTCTCATCATTAATCATATTTTAAAAAATCTAAACTAATCAAAATCTCTCAATCATCTTCACGCGTCACACGCGCTTTAATAATCTATCTTTTTTTTTTCTCGTCTTCAACTTTACGGACAACAAACAAAAAAAACACACACAAGTGGATGAATCAATTTTGCTCCTTGCATTTATAATCCTCTCTTCTTCTTCTTCCTTCTTCCATCTTCTCTCTTTTGTAGATTCCTTTCTCTCTGATTCTCTTCTTCAACTCTCGACAATGTCAATAATTCACCGTTCATCAGATCCACTCTCTCGAATCCATCCCGAACCACCACCTAACATCGACCATTTCGATTATCTCCCAGACTCAATCCTCCTCCTCGTCTTCAACAAGATCGGAGACGTCAAATCCTTAGGTCGTTGCTGTGTCGTCTCCAAAAGATTCCATTCCTTAATCCCACAAGTCGAAAACGTCGTCGTTCGTGTCGATTGCGTTATCTCCGACGACGATTCTTCTTCCTCTTTATCATCTTCTGATAAGCCACGACGCTCCGTCGCTTCCGTCGCCGTTACTCCTTTCTCCGCCATCTTCCGTCTCATTCTCAAACCTTTACAAGCTTTGGGACAGTTCCTTAGCACCACCACCACAAAACGCTCCTCTCCACCATCTTCTTCTTCGTCTTCGTTATCGATCAGTGGTGGTGGTGATGATGGAGAGATCGAACAAGGAGGTGTAACACATCATTCACCAACTCAAGTCCTCAAAAACTTCGACGAGATTCGATTTCTCCGAATCGAGCTTCCTAGTGGTGAGTTAGGTATAGACGATGGAGTTTTATTGAAATGGAGAGCTGAGTTTGGTTCTACCTTAGAGAATTGTGTGATTCTTGGTGCTTCCTCCTCTGTAATTCAAGATTCTTCTTCTTCTTCCGTTGATCTCACCAGCAACAACGCCGTGGAAGATAACGGAAGTATACCGGAATCTTTCTACACAAACGGAGGTCTTAAGCTTCGTGTCGTATGGACAATAAGCTCATTGATTGCTGCATCTGCGAGACATTACTTGCTTCAACCGATCATAGCAGAGCATAAGACGCTTGATAGCTTAGTGCTTACGGATACAGATGGTCAAGGTGTGCTTTGTATGAATAGAGATCAGTTAGAAGAACTGAGAGTGAAACCATTGTCAGCATCTTCAGCTTCGAAGAGAACTCTAGTACCTGCTTTGAATATGAGACTTTGGTATGCTCCTACTTTGGAATTGCCTGATGGGACTGTGTTAAAGGGAGCTACTTTAGTTGCGATAAGGCCGAGTGAGTTCAAGAATGAGGTTTCTGATGTTTCTTGGGTTTCTTCTGCGTTTGATGGGACTTATGGGGTTGCTGCTAAGTTGCTTGTTAAGAGAAGGACTTATTGTCTTGAGATGAATTCGTTTTAAAAGCTTGAGGTATGAGTTTAGTAAGTATTAAAATGCTCTGTTTTTTATGATGTAATTTTGAGATTCAATTTGTGTTGATGTTGTAGTTTTGTAGAGGACACAAACTTATTCTTTGCTTTTTTACTTTTGGTTGATAGGTGTGAATGAATCATCTTAAAAGGCTTGACCACGTTTTGAAGAGAGACTACAAGTGTGGCTTATTGAAGATTTATTACACCATTGGGACTTAATGGTATCTGTTCTTGGTGAAGAGCTCTGATCTTAGAAGCTTTGAATCCGGCTGCTCGGACACCGGAAACCGTATTGGCTGGCTGTTTTTTTTTTTTATGTTTCAGCTCGCATAGCAAATCATGTAAGAGCAAGTTTTAATCTTATAAAATCTTCCATGTGGCTGTTTTATTGTTCTTTTTTTTTTTTATGTAAATATTGTTTGTAGTTAAGAGATACAGTTGCTTATCCTTATCTTTGTATACTCTTCCTAAGTTGTTAAAATAAATAAATTGAGCAATGTAAAGTACTTTATTACTTTTAGCACTTAAAGATAATTTCGTTTGCCAACTGAAAAAAAAAAAAAAAAAAAAAATTAATTTTTGGTTCAGTGTATTGTGTTTGATGAAGAAGTAAGGAACTCTTAAGTCTAACTTTTATTTAACTGAACCAAAAATTAAATTAAATTTTTACATTATACAGTGAACCAAAAAAAAAAAAAAAAAAAAAAGGAAGTCAGATTCTGACCTTTCAATTAGCTGGAGAATTATGTTACCCTTTACACTGAATTAGTTGGAAAAAATATCTAATTGTATGAAATTTTTCTAATTTTCGTATTATTATTATTTTTTTATTATTTTATTTTTGATTCAAAAGGCGAAGAGTGATTCAGAAGACTCGGGACCATTACCACCATTGGATTCGGGTTCGGTCCTAAAGCTAAACTTAACATTTGAGACCAAAAAGAAAAAATCGACTATAATCTGTTTATAACAGGCTTATATTTTGATTAAAGCTCCAACATAGATTTAAATTCTAATCTCTTCAACATATGATCTACCATGTTATTTGCATTTGGAATTTGACCTCATTTTAATTTAATGTTTTGCACTTTCAATTAATCTACTTATTTAAAACTAAAATGAAACGCAACCTGGTCAAAAAAACAAAATCAACGACGCTTGTTAAATTATGTATCGTCGTCAATATATGTGTCAGTATGTGCGCAAGTGCATCACATAGAGGTTTTGCCTAAAAAGTTATGTTTCATTTCAACTTATAGCAATGTCTGCCTAAATGTTTCAAAAGCTATTTTCATACAGCCCAACTTGAAACAATACCATAATATTGAGAACGTTATTTTAATCCCACTTTACAATGGTTACATATGCATATCACATGATATGAAGTAGTATTATATAAGTAGATATGTTTGGTCTGTTTGAAAGTTATTGGATACTTCAAGAAGAAAGAGCCCACTTGTTTGCTTTCGGGCAGGCAAAACGTTGTGATTGGGATGAAATTATTAGTACCCCTTTTTAATGGAACCCAACTTTTGACAACAATATCATAATTACTTACGGAAATTTTGGTAATAATAATATAGATGTATGTCACAGTTGTGTTTCTTTAGCTACATTTTACTGATGAAAACATTATTAAATCAAATATTACGTTCAGACAACATAATTCACATTTAGAATATAATATTCTTCCGTTTTTTTTTGTTGAATTTAATCTATGTAGGAAAAAAAGTTTTACATAGCATCGGAGGAACATATTCGAGTTCGAGTTTCATTTAGTACTACGTACAAGTTTACAACTACCATGACGCATAAGATACCTCAGAATTATTAGAGTCAAATAAGCCTGAACGTCTAGTTGTAAATAAATAACAAACATTCGTTAACTTCGATTAAAAATACATAATGTGATTAGCAATGTTTTGTGTGTTGATTGAAAAGATCTTGCTTTAATTTCATCAAACATCTTTTTCTATAGTTATATTGTCCCTTCAACGTAATCAAATGATGATCTGGTGAACGAATAAAAGTTAAGTATGATTATTAGATCTTTTATCTTATTTTCACCTAAACAAATATTAAGAACATGTCTCTAACCTAACTTGATTTGTCGTTTTCACTTTATGGTGAAAGTTTTATGATTTAAGCATAGCTTAAGCTTAGGGTTAGACATTGCTTAACCCTCAAACAAAACACCTAGTTTATCGTTGCAAAAGATTCATCTAATTTTCTTTGTTTTAAATTTAATAAACATACGAAGTTGTAAGAAGAAATTAAGATAAACATTATCTTCCTCCCTTGGCTTGTTTTTATTATTCATGAATAAAGCTACCTTAAAAGGGACTTTTATTTTTCAAACAGAAACAAAATCACGGGACGTTTCTCGTTGCTGTGAATAAAAACAAAGGAAGAGCGACACACAATAATGGGTACTTTTGTAGAAGGAGAACAAAAATTAAAGAAATACTTAGAGTATGTGCAGTGGGAGTCTCTTTTAGAGTCTCTCACCCACAAAAAAATTATAAAAAATTGAAAAAGTATGAAAGATAATAAAGTGAATCTCTCAAATGAGAGACTCTAAGAACCTGATGAGAGACCCATTTGACACATGTTCTCATATAACTGGTTTTAAATTTTATTTATAATTTAAATTTTAAATAAAAAAATAAATTATCTAAAGGCTATTAAAATAATATAATTGAGAGACTATGTGAAGTTCTCCCACTGCCAATGCTCTGCTCTTACATGATTAAAGGCTTCCCGAACATTAAGGCTTTTTTTTCTCCCAAAAGAAGTAAAAGCACATATTAGTCATAATATATATTATATACACAAATGTACTCTTCAGAGCCTAAAGAAAACTGTTTAATTCAAAATGAAATAAAATTAACTGAAAACAATGATTTAATTTGTATGTCTCACTAAAAATCTATCAAACAGATCGATACATCCTATGAACCTCCAACATTTCGTCAGCACGAGTTTGCTCTGCATCTCTGCAGATTTCATGGTGATATCCGTGAGCTAAGTTTATAACAACTCCGAAAAATATTGCTGTATCTAAAAACACTATATTATTTTGAATACATCACCAAAAATAATTATTCAAAACTATGGTACATATTTACTGTTATATTTACGCTGTGTATATGTAACTTTTTACTTTTCTTTTTTTCATTTTTAATTATAACTGTGGTCTACATGATACCCATTAACGAAAAATTTGGTATATAATATGATGGTCCACTAGTTTGCGACTTTGCGGTAAAAGTAAAACTCGTGACACCTGCTAATATGTGGACGCAGAGTCAAGAGTTTCTTTTGATATTGGCTCCGAGTATATATAGTAACTTTCGGAATGGATGATAAATATATATTCTTTAACTCTGTATGTTTATACCAATTATATCATATTGATGAATCACATTATTATTATTATTATTTTACACAGATGGATCACAATTTATGTTCAGTCATTTTTCTTTGGTGACATATATATATATATATATATATATATATATATATATATTAATATTTGATTTTTCACCAGTCTGGCAGTTTTAAGATAAGGTACATCATTATAAATATTTGGTTTTACCTTTTACGATTCCATTAGCAATGTTAAGGATCAAAAGGTAAAATACAAACAATTTATAATTAAGTTTTGGCTTATCATAAAAGGTACTAGTGATGTAAGGCGTAAACTCAACAAGATTCTCCTCCGTGAGGAATAACTAATGTTATAAGGCCTTCTCCTTTTCGGCCCACTTAAGCCCAATTTTCTTTATCATAACATTTTAATTCTGATAAAAGAATTGCATTTAACAATCGACAAGGCCATTGACCCACAAAATAAAGTGTTCTGCTTCTATCTTTAAATCATTATAGGCTCTGATTGGTAAACAATGCATAATTGCTTAATTGCATAATTGCAGAATAAAAATTGCAGATTGAAAAGCTGTATAATAAAAATTTGCATAATCAAAATTTTGTGTGATTGGATATCATGCATAATGAAATAAACCACTAAATGCATGCTTATTTGCATAATGACTTTTTACTTGTATTTTTTTAGGCAAAAAATAAATCTTGCGTTTTTGCCTAATTATCTATTATTAGGCAATTTTTTGTGATTGGTAAAATACTTGCATAATCGCATTAGAAAACGCAATTAGGCGATTCTGCATGTTACCAATCAGAGCCATAATTTATAAACGTGACAAAAACTTACAATAAATAATATGGACCATTTGACTCTCCTCTTTCAGAATAATCAATTCGAAAAGTGTGCTCTAAAGATGAACAGAGACGATATCAAACATTGGAACTTGAAAACACCGAGAAATATGTTAATAATACCAACTAACTTATGAAAGAAGCAAATTCTTATACACTACTTTAAACGGTTTAACCCAAAAAAAAAGAAAAATCCTATACACAAATGTTGAGACAAACTCTATAATAGTGTATTTATGAACTCAGGACCATAGCAATTGTTCGATACGAGCAAACTTTTTTCCAAATCCTTATCATTATTCACTATTTTTTATTCGAAATATATGTTTACTTATTAATAATTTGGTTATCTCAACAGGTTTTTTTCAAAACTTCCACAACTTTAATGAATTTTTTTTTTTTTTTTTTTTTTTGACGTACAACTTTAATGAATTATATACGAGTTAAAATTAAAATCAATAATACCAACCACTAAATTGTATACAGTTTAAGCGATTCTTCTATTTTCATCAAAAATAATAAAGTTTCTTTTCTTTTTTTTGGTTCAACAAATGATAAAGCTTCAAACACACATGAAACACAAGTAAAAACAACTTTACTCTAAATCCAAAAAAAACCACACGAAAGTTGAAAGCTTTCTAAAATATACATAAACAACTAAAAGAATGAATTAAATAATACTTTGTCTAGTACCCTAAAAGATGGGTTAGCCATGTGGGTGCAGAAGATCAAGTAGCCCATGAAAAGAAAAGTTTAAAACTTAAAATAATAATACTTATCAACAGATCATTAAAAAAATTATGAAATTTTGGGAATGGCCAATGTTGAAGACAACAGCTGTCAAATGAGAAAAGATTTATCATATATGTCGATAGATATAAAACCATAGATATAGAGAGAGACAGAAAGAAAAGAGATGAGAGATGCTAAGGAAGAAGGGAACCAAACATAGAGCATAACAGGAGACATAAATCATTTTAATTTCACTCTCTTCAATGCATAATGGCATTACCCCCAAAAAATTTCAGTTTCATTTATCTATCATAATTATTTATTTTTCTTATTATTGTGTATGTTCAAATTTTTATTTTTGCAAGTCTCTAGTCTCTTCACTTAAATTTCTGTATTTATTTCTTCTGATGGCTGATTTGATTCAATCTAGTATTCTTAAAAGGATCGCCCTATTGCCTTGACCTACCCTTTGTTCATGGATACCAAGAATGAATAGTAGTATCTTCGTACTATAACAATTTAAAAGTAAAACAATTCAATAAAATAACAACTTCATGCCATAAAATAAAATCTAAATAAGCAAGCATATGATGTGATAATAAATTACGAGTCACAAAACAAAATGATATAAATTATCACAAATACAACATTACAAACCCAAATGCTAAAAGATTTCAAAAGACCCTCAAAACAAAACCCTAAACAAATTTAACACACATTAAAATACGATTGACATTTGCTTGAATGAAAAAAAAAAAACAAAAACAAAAAACTTACAAAACGAGGATCTGAAAAAAAAAACCAAAAGATGCAATAATAGAGTATTCATCAGTTCTTGCCTTTACCCTTTTGGTCTGAGTTTCTGCATCCATTTTCATAGTAAAGCTGAAACTGGTGATTGTTGTGGTTATGGTGAGAGTGGTGATTCTCTACAGGCAGTGTACCGAATAAGAACTGTGGACCTCCTCCACCTTCTGATGATGGAAACCGCTGTAGATTAGCTAGAAATGACTGTTGCTGCTGATGATGATGATTTGTTGAATTGGACTGAAGGGTCCCCCTGTTGAAACCACTGAACCCACCTGAAGCGGCGGAGACGGCAGCTCCGGCGGCGGAGGATGTCGACATGTTGAAATCAAGATTAAATGCTCCACCGTTGGATCCTGCCGGAGATATCAGATGGTCGGGAACGAAGGAAAACTCTTGATGAGGATGATGATGATGATGATGATGATGATCGGAGATTGATGAGAAAGGATGAGAATTTGTTTGAATCGGGTAATGGGTTTGACCCGACCCGGGAATTAAACCCGTACTAAAATACTCCATTGGCGATGAAGAAGGAGCTGAAGTTGTCATCCATTGCCGGTTTGAGTTAACCGGATCTGAACCGGAATTTAACAAATCTGTAAACGAAGTGTGAGGATGATCTCTTTCCTTGGTCTCTTTAGCTGTTCTCTCTCTCGCTCGCTCTCTAGCTTTATCCCTAAGCTCCGATCTCGAAAGAGACAAACCAGAAGAGTTCTTGCTCGTGTCTGAATTGCTACTACAAGCCGATTTAGACAACGAGTTAGCAGCAGCAGCAGCAGCAGAAACTGTTAATGTCTGATTCTGATTTTGATGATTCTCATCATCGGTCGGGAAATTTGTGTTGTTGAGTGAAGGAAGCTCGGAGATTGATTCTTCAGCTGCTTTGATTAACCATTCCACGGCTTTACTCGGCTGATCGTAACCTAACCGATCTTGAAGATCGTAGAATTGAAGAGCGGTTGAGACTGATAACCGAACACGCCGGTCACGTGGACCTTTTGAAGTCCAGACTTTGCTGTGTCGATCTTTACCACCGGAAGCTCTTGAAACCCTAATTATCCGGGATGAATTGTGATGCCACCGGCTTAACCGGTTATTGTTGTTGTTGTTGTTATCCACGACGTCGCCATTGTTATTCTTCATTAGATCTCCAATCATTTCATCATCTCCGAGTTTCGGAAACATCTCACCAACAATCTCATGCCTTCGCTTTTCAAAACCCCTCACGAAAAAAATTAGGGCTTTTTTTTTAATTAAAAATCAAAACTTTAGGGTTTTCTTTTGTGGGTTGGCTTGAGATATAAAGAAGAAGAAGGGAAATTTTTTTTTTGGGTTTTTCACTTTTTTTTTTTTTTTTTTTTTTTGTTGGTTTACCCACTGTACTTTGTAAGCATTGATGATGGAAACCCTCAGAGGAAAAACCCAAAAAAAAAAAAAAAAGTGAATACAAACTTTTTTTATATATAATATAATTTAGGGTTTTTGATATTTCACCATCAAAGTCAGTAGATACAGCTTCGTTTAAGCTTGTCTGCAGGCTGTTGCAGAGTCATCAAAAGCACAGTCTGAAATGATTTCAACCACAAGCCTGCAATAAGACGATGAAACAAAAACAAAGAAACAATCTTATAAGAACAAATCTTTACACATATATAAAATATATTTTATAAATGCATATGTTACATCCTTATCTACTTTTTCTACAGATGACTTTCATTCATATATATACATATTTAAGATATCAGTTATTCTGATTCGAATTTATGCTCTACTCATTTTAGATCTGACAGATAATTAATAAAAAGATAGTTTTGATATAAAAAAAATGAGTTTAATTAAAGTTGATGATCTTAGTTAAAGTGAGAAATCAATCAAAGAAGAAGCTAGAAGAATCAGAAGCTATGATAAAAATTATTAAGCTATACAAACTACTTAATTGATCTGAAACAAAAGCAACTTTCGGCTGAAGCGATTATCAATGGCGACTTTAAAGATAAGAAGACAAAAGAAAAAAATGCAGAAATCGAGTTCAATGATAAGTATATATTTAGCTTCCTATATAAAGATTAGGAGTTTCTAATTATATGAAAAAAGGAGCTTAGTAATAATAAATTGAGTTGTTTCTTAGTTACCAACAACAAGATATAAATAAATTTAAAAATCTTAAAGGAATCATTATTGCTGTGTTCTGGATTCTATGCAGATCGTTGGACTCTGGATGAAACAGGTGTCAAGCTCTTGGCTTTGATTATTTGAAACAAATTTTTAAAACACCATTTGGAGCTTATATTTATATATACTTGTTTCTACTGAATTAGAAATTACAATCAAGAAATCAAAATAGTAGATCTAGAATTGGGTTTTAGGAATCAAAATTGAAAACAGAGAAACATAAAATTCAGGTTCTTTTCTGTGAAAAAGATTAGTTTTTTTTGTTTTGTTTTGTTTTCCCGGGAAAATTAGAAAGTGGAGTGTAGAAGAGAATTAGAGACTTACAGAAACAGAGGAGCTTGAGCTGAGTTAGTAGGTGAGGAGGAGAAAGAGGGCTCTAGGGTTTTAGGGATTGTAAGAAATAAAAATTAGAAATAAAATCCGAGAAAATTGGAATTTCTTTGATGGTGATTTAAAGGAGTGATGATGATCAGATGGAGAGAGAGATATTGGGCACAAACCCATCTTTGATTTTTTTATTTCCTTTTTTGCCCATTATTACATGCATTTTTCACTGAATTGCCATGGTCCTCTACAAAATATCTGAATTAAATTATCATCCTTGGTATGGTATTTAACTATTTATGATTTAACTTCGAGTTCATGTGATTAAAAAAAATCGGAAACAAAATTATAAGTAGTATAAAATAGTTTGATTGTTTTGAGCAGAACAATTTTCGTTTGTCTTTGGCATTTAAACAAACAAGATTTTGAGATTTTCCCTTTTCATTTTACCAATTTTTTAAAAAATTGTGAACATAAATGCTATAGAAATGTCAGACACAAATCAATGCTTCAATATGAGACAATAATAATATCTCTTATCCCATGTACATTCTATAGGAGAACACACACAAAAAATATATATATATTCGAGATTGGTATAAAGACATCACATTTTTGACATAACAAAACTGAGTTTGTAAAAAAAAAAAAAAAGTAAAACCAGAGGACGTGAGCGAAATACATTTTTCTTACTGTTTGGGTTAAAACATATACATTGTTACCTTTAACAAAAAAAAAAAAAAAACATAGACATTGTTATTTTAAGCAAATTCTATAGCATCACATTTAATTTAGTTTATACGATTGATTTACAGCCATTTCTTAATTTAATCCTTAGTTTTAGGTCCGTTGTACTTGTAGGAATGTTTTGGACCGATCTTTCAAAAGTTTTGACAACTCGATAAATAGGGTAACTTTCCATTTTTACTTTGACACCGATTAGTGCAAGTGTGCAACTATTACATACTACTCAGAAACACTACATCTCGAGTTGAATCGTACTACTTGCCATAAAACCACTGTTCGGTGTTGGATTTCGTCAACAATATTTGCCATATAACAACCACAATAAAAATAGAAGAAGACCTGACTCAAAACGGGTTTTATAACAAAAATTTCTTTATACACATTGGTTCTTATTTGGTTCTCTCTAAAGGAGAATCACTAAACCGAAAACTTAATATATAGAATTTGACGACAAAATAAAATAAGTGTTTTATTAAATATGACCAATCACCTCTATCAAGCATGAAATTTTGAATAAAGGGATAAAGAAACGGACAAATCTACAAATTAGTGAGTATTAATTAGTGTTGAAGATCGAGGTAATAAAAGCAATGTGGGCTATCAGAGGAGGAGGAAAATGAATGAGAGAATGATCTTACTCTACTCTACGGATAAAAATTCTAAAATTTTAATTTATTCTTATTAAAAGACACAAAAATCATCAATAAACTCATACACATGTTTATGTAGTTTTTTTATTTTATCACAGTAAATAGCTTGATTACAAGTTAATAAGAAAAAACTTAAATACTCCTATTGTTTTCTTTAACCCAATTTACAAAAATCTCTATCTTGCATCCACAATTATCCCAAACACATATGAAGTCATAAGGTTGACTGTAACCTATATTAACCTAATCACATATAAAAGCAAATATTATCTTGGAGACAATTCAAAGCAATCACCAAAGTAAACATATAATCTAAGCACCTATCTAAAAATTAAACAAACTATTCATTTAAAAATAGAAATGGCTAAATTGAAGGGGGGGGGGAATTATATTTAAGGAAGCATGAAAACTACTTTTGACATTTTTAAAAACTTTATATAATGGGTTCCATTTCCACCTAACTAATCATATTTATAAAGAATCCTTATTTTAGAACCTTTAACTATGTCAATCCCACATCACATCACTTGAAACTTCATGAAAAATTACAAGTAGAATTTACTTTAGAATTAAACAATTGTTTGCATTCGCACAATTTGAATCACCTTTTTTTTTTTGTCATTTTAGTCAAGTGGGTATTACACACCACATTTGAATAACTTTAATATGCATTTAGCCATTAATTAATGTGGTTTGAGGAATTCAATAATAGTAATTAAGAATAATGATGAAAAAGGAAAGGACGTAGAGCAAGTGGTTCACGACGGGCTCGAGAGCACGTGTCGCTGTCTTAACGGACACTTGCTGACTTCTCGATCCCTGTTGCCTTTACCAGACCACTGCACGTGTCTGCTTCTTGGTCACCCAAATTTCTGCTTACTTCCTATTATATTTTTCGTATTATACAATAAAATCTCTATAAATTAATACTCAATAAATTAATATCCTCTCTTAATTAATAAATTATCCCGGTCTCGAGTTAAGTCGGTATAATAATTAATACATTTCGATAAAATAATAATATAATAATTTTTTTGAAATCTTTGTGTAAATATATGACCCCATTAATAACATAAATTAATAATCATATAAATTTATTATATATATAAGATATTTTAGTGAAATATGATTCTAATATTGTTTATTTATTTGTAAATTTGTATTTTTGTTGGAGTTTATCTCTATTTTTTTAAAAAAATATCAAAATATATGCAATTATTAAAATTATGAAAGTTTTTTATATATGCAATTATTATTTCCTAATGTGTAAATGCATCAAAACACATTGAAATATTGTCTTCATTTTTATATTTTGTATATAACATTTTTTAAATTTAGAAAAACTCTCTATAAATTAATAATTATTAATTATCGATAAATTAATAATTTCTATAAATTAATAAAATTATGCGGTCCCAACATTATTAATTTATAGAGGTTTTACTGTACTTTTTAAAAAATGTCTGCTTTTGTTCATCCAACTGATCCTTTTTAATGAATTCCCATCACTAGTAAAATTATATATATATATATATATAACTGATTCTTATTTGTTGTTGTTAATATCAATATTCTTAATTAATTATGAGTATAATGATTTTACTTTTATTGGAAGGGAGATTTATTTATTTAAAAGTTATTCAATTCTTCTCTTTACATGATAGTAAACTAAGTAAAGTATCATGCTACTTGTTAATTAGGAAAATGGTAATTATGTTCGGTTACTCGATCCTTTTATTCGGTCAAACTAAATAAAACATATGAGCATTGTTTTTTTTTTTTTTTTTGAGGCCATCCTCTTCTACATTGACCTCAAAGTCTTTTTATCAGTAATTTTAAAATAAACCAAATTTGTGGAATTTTTTTTTTTTTTTTGATAACCCAGGTGTCCGGGTCTCCACTTTCGTATTTAAACTACCGGTGGCCTCCACTTTCGTACTTAAACTACCGGTGGGTCCTCCACTTTCGTACTTAAACTACGGTGGGGCCCGACTAGGCACGTGGGTGGCCAAACGGCTCTCCACGTGTGCCTCCTGGAGTGCTGCAGCCCACATGTGAATTCCGCAGTGGCCAGGACTCGATCTCCCAAGGCGGAACTTACAGCTGCAAGCCCTTTACCCCTGGACCACGAGGCCCTGGTTAAAAGACTGACTAATATTTATGTTTTTTTTAAAAGACTAATATTCTTTAAAAGACTTGAATTTGTATAATATTTATGACAAATAATGTGTGAATCATTTATATATTAAATTATTATGGTATTTGATATCAAATATGGTTAAAAATCATAATTTTTTTGTATATATGGTTGAGATAATACATTTCTTTAACCCAAAAAAAAAACAGTTATACACACATTCTGATATGACTGTGTTTCAAAGAAAATGCTAGTTTGATAGTGTGAGGCATTTCACATTTGCACATTTACAGAGATTTAATCAAGGTGAGTTTATGATTAAAATGTTTTTTTTTCTTATATAAACATAAAGTTATGTCGTTTATAATTCACTAGCCGTATAGGTTTATATGTGTGCTTTGCTCTGCTTTTTACCTTTACTTTTAAGAATAAATATTGAAAAAAGTATGTCTCTTTTTTTTGTTCTTTTCTTTTTTGTCAACAATGAGAAAAGTATTGAAAACTGAAAGCATTGTTACGTTTATGCTACAAGCTAATTAATCCTTTTAGGCTTAGCTTGCTTAGACAGCTATAGTATACATATACATATATAAGCATGCATATAGACGTTTATCAGGACAATATCCTGAAGTTGGCAGATATACCAAATATATTCGTGTGGGTTAATATAAATATCCTCCATGTTTAGTAAGATACATTGTGAACTGGTGATCATTTGACAGGATATAAGTATAAACTAAAGAAATATATACATATACATGATACATCCTTATCAAAAAAAAAAAAAAACCCTAAAGAAATATACATGAAAACGAAAAAAAAAATTATACAAAAATTTTCTTTTATTAAGGGTACCTTCAATAAAATATAAAGAATTTTTTTAATTGTATATTCTACTTTTTTTTTTATAATGTTTTTTGAGTAAATTAAAGATTAAGGGATATAATGTATGTAAGCAAAAAGAGCCTTATATTCTAATATCATGAAGAAGAAACTAATTTCTTCGGTTCTGAATTTCACAGATGACCAAAAAAAAAAGAAATATAGAGTTTGTTTTCTATAACAACTAAAATGTTTCAAATTTACAACTAGATCATAACATATACATTAACATTCTTTCCAACTATATGTCTCCTTTCGAAAATTGTCAAAAAAAAAAAAAAAACTATGTCTCCTTTGCGTTTTACATGTTACGTTGTACATTTCAAGAATTTTACGAGTACGGGGATTTTAAATATGTTAAAACTAAAATGAAAATAATAATGATAAGAAAATGAAAAATAATGCATGGGTCTGTATCTTTACTAGATTCGTATTGTAGTGCGTACTGTTTTGACTACAGTTTAGTGATGTGATGTTATGATTTTATAAACAGCCTTTTATTGCACATGTACTATTTGATGGTCTTTGCAACTATGGTAATGTGCCTTTACTGCCTTGCACAAAACTAAAATATCTGACGACAAAAAAAAAAAAACTAAAATATCTAACTTTTAAATTTTCTTTTAGTTGTAATATAAGTATTCTGTCAGTATACAAAATCATATTTATTTTGGAACACAAAAATTGGTCAAAAGGAGATTACTATTAAACATACGTGCATCTCTAATAATCTTTTTTTTTTAAATATATATAGTAAAAATACATATTTTTTTGTATTGAGTAAAAATCATTTAAAGATGGACAAACGCCATAAGTCAAACTACAATACATATATTTTCATTTTTTTCCTTACAAATAAAATTGAAAAAAATAATCTGAATTTTTCTACCAATATTTTATGAGTTAGTTTGTCTTCTTATGTTCAAATTTAAAAGTTTGTTTTTGGTGCAAATCATTATTCGAAGACTTGCGTTCACACGCTACCTCCTCTCAAAAACTATTTTGCAATAGACTTCTCATGTTTGCCAAAAAAAAGAGAAAAGACTTCGTATGATAAATCTAGATCAATGAGCATAATCCATTAATTGATGCTTTGTTGTTGTGTAGTTATCCTTTGCTGTACGTCTGGAAGCAAAATAAAATATTATTGTCCACTTAATTTAGAATTTTTGCTTTGCTATATAAAATTAATTTTTGTTGTCTTTTCTGTTTCCACGTCAACTAATCCAGTCTAATAAGCTCAGAAATAGTTGCACTTCAATATAAACTAGATACCCAATTTTTTTCTTTCCAAACTATAAGCTTTTAGGTTTTTCCACAACCTATTTTGGGTCAACCTTTAAGCCATCGGAACAACATAGTAGTATAATAATTGAACATTGTATTAAACTTATTATAAACCGCACCACAACCTATTTTGGGTCAACCTATATATGTTTCCACAGCAGATATTTTCGTGGTTTATTCTAGGAGTCTTCAACTTATATAAACCGCACCACAACAAAAAAAATTAAAAAAGAACAAATTTTAAGTGGAAGAAAATAATCTCTTATTTTTTATAAACGATTATTCTTTCTTTGAGTTTATGTTCGTTATTTCTGTTTAAAATTTTTGTTTTATTTTGAAGATATTCATTTTTTAGGAATGAATGAATCTTTTGATGAAAAAAAGTACAACAAATTTTAAGTTGACTAGAATGGTATTCTTAGGTTTGCTTAAGATTTTTTTGCTACAAACTTGCAAATTAAAAAACCATTATATAATATATTTTCTGATAACATATTATTTAATATGAAAAATAATTCAATCTTTAAAAAATTACTGTAAAATATGAATGGTCATAAAATATTAAATAAGTCTAAGTTTTGCATAGAAACACAAAAGTAACAAATAATATGAAACAACCCAAAACTTACAAAAAATCTTATAAAGAAAACGATGTATTATAAATTTTGGTTTGTTTTGATATCAGCAAAAACAAAATTAAGTTTGAGCGGAATCAAAATTGATTTTTTTCTGGAAATTAAGGATATTTAGTTTCATTAGTTTTAGTAAAATGTTGGTATACTCTAAAAAAGAAAATGAAGCGGACACATAATTTATTTTAAGGGGTTTTCTTAAACTATTGGGTCAAGTGTCTTAATTAAGAGAGTACATTAAAATATAAGAGAAGTTGATGTCCTTAAAAAATGGACCATTAATGAATCTAGTGGGTCATGATGACTCATGATTAATTTTGTCCATTAAGCTTCTATATGCTCTATATGGAATTATCCCTAATTGTGATTTGAAAGATAGGTCCACCCAGAGGTATATACCATTCCATTATTAGATTAACTCTTAATTAATTTATTATTTTATTCTTACCCATTACATTACATGTAAATCAATTGTAACGACTCTTGTAACTAAACTTGATTGTTATTGGTTATTTATATAACAGACAATCAAGTAAGGACCACAACATACACCCTATTTGTTGCGACATGCATCTATTCTAATATAATATACATATATACTTATGTTATAGCATATCATATAAATTATTGCATAGTTAAAGTGAGTTCAATGTCATGTTTCCATCGAGATTCAACACTGTAAATTAAAGCAGACAAAATTAAAGTGTGTACGAATTCACCCACATAATAGAACTAATTTTCTAAAATACTAGTAATTTGGACAGGAATATGCTTTGGGTTAAGGCCCGGTTCTATATCTTTTAGGCCGTATTTTGAAACCCTTTAGGATTTAGTTCAGTTTCTGCTTCTAAAGAAGACCTGCCCCAAGTTGCTGAAACGTCAAACGCTATAGAGTCTTACGTCTTGCGTTTTGAGTCACAATTTTAATTGTTCTGATTGATCAATCGCTGCTAGGGCGTCTGAATATACACATGACTATTTACATCCTCAAATTTGGCTAAGACGACCACGTTATATATCTAATATGGTTGAGTGTTGGTTTAAAGCTTTTGATTTGGTTTAGTGCAGTTTATATGTCCCCACATAGTTTCCTTTATTAGGGGTTTAAAAGTGGAAAGTCTCCAAAATTTAGGGCCTGTCCGATAATTCTGGCTAAATAGAAGGGAGCACCGGTCGTCTAAAACAGAGGAAGATATTTAACTCAGCAGCCTCCCATCATTTAAATCTTACTACGAATATGGAGACAAGGTTTCCAAATGTTACAAAAATCACCCTTCCTCTTTATCTCCGACAACAATGATCACAATGATCTCCGGTACACGAGCTTGAAAGACGTGATCTCAAGTTCCGATGGATTTGGTTCGTTGTTTTATTGTCACCACCAACATAGTGTTCCTTCACAAGACGGGTTTCTCTTGTCCGAGATGGATTCTTCTAACATCGCCATTCGAAACGAGCTCGTGAAAAGAGCAGCTTCGATGTATCTTCAATCTTCAATGATTGTTATAGCTCCTGACACGAACTGGTTTCAGAGATTCTGTTTGAAGGCTAAGCATCAGGCGGTTGCTGCGGTTGATTGTCTCAGACCGGTTTATCGGATTTTTGCTTGGTCTAGTTAAGAGATGATGTCTTTAGAAAGGGTGATTCAAATTGTTCTTAGTAAACGTGTGAATATTGTATATAATTTAGATGATCAAATGAAGTTTCATTTCCTCAAACAAGTTTTCAACTTTCACCTGAAACATAGTAAAATAACCGATCTATGAACATCATACCTACGTAGATTAAGCATCATACCAAGTCTTTTCTTTTAACGTTTCTTCTTAGCTCGTTTGGAAGAAGACCTCAACGTCTCCTTTCTCACATCTTCCGGAGCTTTTGTGTCCAGAAACGGCTGTAAAAA
This sequence comes from Barbarea vulgaris, assembly GCA_963667165.1. NCBI lineage: Eukaryota > Viridiplantae > Streptophyta > Magnoliopsida > Brassicales > Brassicaceae > Barbarea > Barbarea vulgaris. Next base: position 9,574,467 of record OY763890.1, on the reverse strand, counting down.
AAAAAAAAAAACAGAGCAAATTCAAACAAGTCAGAAAACACATTGAAAGCCAGTTTAGCCCGATGAGCAGTTTGTTTTGTCATTCATGTTTCACCTATTTGGTTCCAAGTTCAACAATTTCAATCCCAACTTGAAACAACCCACTGTGGATTTTATGCCCTTGGTGGTTCTTTTGCGTTCAGGCCACTTCCTAGCACTACCCCATAGTCCACTACAAAGTCTGATCCTTAGATTAAATCATTGATTTCATGCTTTGTTTCGTTTCGTTTCTTATAGAGTCAATATGCGATAAACACAATATTGATAAACCATGACTTCATTTAGATCATAGTGGGTTCATTGTACAACTTAATAGTATCCACACGAACGCTACAAGTTCATAAAAAAAAATGGGAACATACGAAGAGAAAAGCATGCTTTTAGTGTCCTTCACAATGAACAAACCAGATAGAAGGGATCGATATTTAACCTTGTCCTTTCTCTTTTGGAGCTCCAGAAGTTCTCGGCAAAGAGCAACACATTCAGTTTGGTAAGCTGCAGCTAAATCCTTAATCAAAGCCTTCCTTTTGATGATCCCAATCACTTTCAAAACAATGTAATCAAAGCATTTTGTTAGTATACATAGCCAAAACAAACCCGGATATTATATATCATATCACACACAATGCAGACATTGAAAGAAGCACAAACAAAGCAATCTGGTGAATCATGATCAGAACAACAACATAATAAAGACCTTGACATTACTGATTCATCCTAAAAGCTTGCAGATTCCAGATTGAGAATCACTAATTCACTATACTTTCTTGAAATCTTCATTTAAGTTTTTTTTTTTTGTGAAACGAAATGAATGTTCACATCAATTGTAGCTCTAACCTATCACTAAACAAATAAAAAAGATTAGCTCTTTCTACACTTAGTCAAAATTCGTGACTATGCAGAGCCAACGAGTATAGATTATGCGTAGCTTTGTGTACGATTAAACAATGGCGGAGTAGAATTTGGGAATAAGCACATCAGTTTAATTGAAGGGAGATAATCCAGAAAGCAAACCCTAGAAATCAATTTGATGATTTAAGAATAAAGGGGAAATTAAGAAGATTACTTCGACTAGGATCGAATATAGCCGGAGGAGTAGATGTTTCCGGCGGTGGATCTTCGGGCTGGAGTGAGGATTCCGGCGGAGAATAAAGAGGAGGTTCCGGTGGAGTTGGCTTCTCTTCTTCCGCCATTGAAGGAGTTTTCAGGTTTCTTTTTCCCCACAGACCACAGTGAAAATTAATTTTTATTTTAAATCAGAAGGGGAAAGTATAAATCCCATAATTTATCAAATTCACCAATTCCCATTGTGTGTTTTTTTGTTTTGTTTTTGATGTTATCTGTTGAGAAAAAAGTTGACTTCACTAACTTAATTTTAGTTTTTTTTTTCTTTATCTTATTTCTCAATTTCATGCCTTCATATTTAACTTGTTCATGATTTATTTCATTTGAAAAAACATTCAACAATTTTTTTTTTTTTTTATGAAAACTTCATCATCTTTATATTTTAATTACTATTTTAAATTTTTTTTTTTTTCACATTTCCCCTTACCTTTTCCATTTTCTTAGAGTATCAATTTATTTTGATTGTTTATAGTAGATTTTTTCCACTTGGAGCAATCTTTGACATCTATCATTCTGATTCTATAATAAACTAGTTTTAATTTTAATGATATAACTATATCATTTGTAATACCGTCTTTATTTACATTCAAAAAATTAGTCAAAACGAATTTTAACATAACAACTCAAACAATCAACTTTAAAATTTAAAGAATTTTGAATATAAAATTTAAAAAAGGGTAAACAGAGAAATCTCTCTTTAAATTTTTATTCGAAAGCTTTATCTGCTAACTTTGAAACCCACTATATACTAAAAATATTTCTTTTTTACATAAACCTTGAATGTGATCATATTTACACGGTATATCATTAAAAAGTCTTTATAAATTTTACTATTCTTCTAAGTTGTTTAAGAGTTTTTAAATTAATTACATAAGCACAATCTAATATATATATATATTGTTCTGATTATTTGTACTTCCCCCTTACACTATTTTTTTTTTGTTTTGACAAACTAACTATATAAGTTATCAAATAATCATCTAATGAAATTTTAAATATCAAAAAAATGTTATACTATATATTATTTTATTTGTAAAACGCCACCTGTCGTTCGGATGTCATAATACAATTTAGTCCAACTTTAATAATTCGATTTTGTTTATTAGAAAAACCACCTATAAATAGTATAACTGATTTATTGGGGTAAGTACATTAACTGTTTCTTACTTTCTAGAGAACCCCTAACTTTAGCACAAGACTTAAATTAAGAGACTAGTATATCCATTGTCTTTGATATTTTTGGAATTGACAATATCCCATATTTATATATATTATCTTTAAAGTCTTCCAGTCTCCTCTATATAAGCCATTCTTTTGTTTCCCATTCACTAATTAAACAATCAAATCTTTCATTTAACACACAATCTTCTTTCCTCTGCCCATTTCAGGGCAACAAAACCTAATCTTTCATAATAAAACTCTCAAAAAATTGCATCAATGGCGAATGAAATGAGGTTTATTGAAACATGGGGAGAGGTTTCACCTTCACTATCTCATCGAATTCAGCAGAGGAGATTATCGAGGAGCATTTCACAGCCTAAATTGGAAACGATTTTTGAAGAAGGATGTGATTGTTTCGAAGTCAAGGCGCCAAAACGAATTGTGATCTTTCTTCCTCTTCTACTCTCAATACTTTTGTACTTTGTGTTGTACAAATCTGTCAAAGACTATTGATTGCTTCTTTAATTTGTAATTTGGATGTGTTGTTAATAACAAAATCTCTCCATGATTTTAGGTAAAACATAGTGTTTTTTTTACTAGAAAATGTGTTATGCATAGGTCTAAAAACCATTTTTAGCATGCCCTGTTTCTGCATATGAATTTATTTATCAAAAACTTGAGCCTTATTCAAAAAACTGTCATATATTCTATTGGTAAAAAAATCCAGAACTTATGAGCATAAAAAACATTATGTAAATTGATATTTGGGATTCTGAGAATTAATTGAACAAATTATCACGCTGAATTGAAACAAAGACATGAGATTATAGAAAACTCTTCTGCTTATACATAGTTAAATTGAAATAGTTATTGTAAATATTTGTTCAAGAAAATCGAACAACACGATCTTGTCTATATAACAAAACACATGATACGGCCGATAAGATCGCCGGAACAAGAAGAAACAAACGATGTCGTTGTCCCACGACGACACTGTAATAATGATCTTGATGACTAAAATCATCGGACCTTTCTTCGAAAATGGTCTCTAGTGTCGGAGACATTGAACATCTCCGGCGAGAAATAACCGGCGCCGGCGCCATCTCAGTTCCAGATAATAATCTCTTTCTTCCAAATTCTGATCTAACCATCACCTCTTCTTTTCTAGATTTTCTCGTTCTTGAAAACGTTTGACGAGAAAGTTGTGAAAGTATTTGGATTTTTAATTGGTTTCAATGGTGAATTCTTGGTGTGGTATATATAGAGTCTAATGCACGGCTAACAAACAAAAAAAAAACACGGTTTTAATTTGTTTAGAAAAAAACAAACTTCAGAAAAAAAATAAAAATAAACAGATAGATCAACGGTTGTCTTTGGTCCAAATTGACTGAGTGGTCTGTATTACTACACACACGTACTAATTTTGATACTGACAAAATTAGAGATTGTAAATGTAACGACAAAAAAATTTCTATGATTTGCTAGTGCATTGAACCAAACACACATAATAAGGACAAAAGGGAAATTTATCAATTTTTTTCAAAAATATCTTTGTGATATTCATGTAATCAAGATCTTTATATTATACCAATTATTGTGAAATATGATTTTGAGAAGATAAGGATATTGATTATTGAGTCTAACTTAACCGGTTTGTAACAAACCAGATTGTGCATAAAAGTTGAACCGAAATTTAAATAAATCAATCCATTTTAATATCATACATACATTCAGTAATTTAAACCAACTGAAAGAAGGAACCGGGTTGTATACCTCGGTTTAAAAAACATAATCACTAAACATTAAAAGAAAATCATAAGTCAATTAGTGATCTATCGTATGTACTCGACTTATAATTTCATATATAATCATGTCGGTTTGATATTTATTCTCTAAAAGCTTTCAAGTTCTATCCGAAACTTATAAAATATATGTGTTTTATTATTACCAACAGAAATTAAAGAAAATATTTATAAAAATATTCAATAATATCACAACTTGAATTACGGAGAATACGACGTGAAATGAGAAGAGAAGAGGAAAGAAGAAATTTCGGAGAACTATACGAACAGTTGAAGTAGTTTCTTAGTATAGGCCCCATTTGGCAAATACTAGTCTTGTTTGGTTAGCTGTATCTCTACGTGTACCAGAGACAGGACACATGAGATGACAAAATGTTTTAAAGTTTGTCAACATTCAATATCTTTTAAAACCTCTAGAAGCTAAACTATCTTCTTTTTATTATGCTCCTTTAAACAACAAATAACTTTTTTTACTCCCCCCAGAAAGCAGTTTTGACTTTTGACTGGTAACAAAATATCCGTATTTTCTTATATTTTTTTCCAAAAAGAAAGTCAATTATAGTTCACACATACTTTACCTTCTGTGGATAACATATTTGGTTTTGAAAAATTGATAACAATAATTCAGTTAATTCAGTTTCAGAAATTTGTGCTTTTGTTTTGTTTTTTTAATAAATAAATGGGGGTAACTATAATATACTCCCAAGAAATAGAGACTTGGGAAGTAGAAGGAAGACCCAAGCAGGACAAAAAGCTTCGAGAAAGTGTAACCACATCGAACAGAACCAAAACCCACAAGAACCTTGGACCGTGGACTTTCCTAGAAGACAAATTTCGACGCTCAATTTTCATAGGAAACGAAAAAGAAAACAGTAACAACAGTGATGGATGATACATTGTCCTCCAACTAAAAACCATAACCGTGACTTATTTTTACAGGCTCTGGAAATTTTCTGTGAACCAGGGTTTAACCGGGAATTAAGTTATATGTTTGGAGTAACTTATTTAAGTATAAAACTAATAGATAAAGGATCACCAATTCGAACCTAGTCCAAACGGTGGCCACTCAGCACGGAGAGTAAGGCCCACCAGGGTTCGAGAGAACATTGGTACGAACGTAGTTGATACATATGAAATCTCTACCGATTCGGTCATGGAAACGCTGTCCATGTCAACCGACCCCTATCAAGAGACGGTGATTTCTCTCTGTGGTAGCGAACTGAGGTAATATAAATTACCTCTCCTTTTTTTTTTTTACATTTTTGATCATTTTCCGTAAAACTTTTTCATCACCTGTGATATTAATTGTGGTCATCGTCGTTATATACACATTCATGGTTTGGTTGTAATTGTAACTAAATTGCGGTTTGAATCTCAAAGGAAGGTTTGTTTGATACTCTCATCTTCTTCTTGATCCATCGACTGTAATTGGTCATGACGGAGACGTTTCACGCTAAACCTAGTGGACTCTATTTATTGGGTTATTAGTGGGCTTTTGTATGTTGTATTTATCCAATGATTGTTTTGCCACTCCCTAACACTATTACAAAAATGGGTAAATTTGAATGGATTTGGTGAGAACAGCCCCGGCCCAATATTTTTAAAGGTCCTAGGGCAACATTTTTTTTTTGGCCTTTCTTTATATATAAATTTTTTTTTCTGACTCCTTTAATTTTTTTTAAGTAAAATTGAGCCTTTTTTAGAATTTTTATATAGAAAATATGATATTTTTGGGCTCTTATATAAAAAATATACTATTTTTGAGCATTTTTTAAAAAAATTTAAGTAAAATTGGGCCGTTTTGTTTTAAAAAATTTATAAAAAAGAATGAGCCTCTCGACCATTGCTTCTCCGAGAAGTGTACGTATATTGTTTGGCTCAAAGATAAAAAAATACCGAGTAAGATGGTTATTTGATATTTCTCTTTTTTTCTTATCCACAATATTTTTTTACCCGCCAAAATAGATAAAAATATAAAATTATTTTATCTTTTCTTTTTTAGTTCTTTTTTGTGCAACTGTTTCTATAGTACTTTTGTTAAATTTTCTTAATACTAGGGAATCGAATCATATAAAAAAAATGAATTTAAAAATCCAAAAAAGAAAATGTTTTACGGTTTCAAACCTAACCAAAATCAAAATAAATTTTATTTTGGTAACCCACAAGTCCACAACCGAAAGTCCGAAACCTAATGTTATTTTGCCCATTCCTAGTTCTTGCCTCTTGGCCTAAGCGAATTAATAAGTGAACCATTTTTAACCAAACTCTCTCAGCTAATAGTAATATGGATAAAGTTAAATTAAGATCAAATTGTCACAATAACTGCGAGATGTTCGAACATTTTTAAATACTTTTGATTAATTTCAAAAATTTAAATTACTCGAATGGGTAACCCATTTTAATTCTACCTCAAATTGTTCCTGGTTAAAACAAAATAATAAGTGAAATCATTCTTAACCGAGAAAAATTGATTTGTTAGAAGCCTTTAAGTACAAATAAAATAGAGCATTAGACACCAATTCGAGCCCGTTCAAAGTGGTTGAGTCTCAGCTGAGCAGATTTCCCACCAGGGTTCGATCCGTATTGGTACCCACTTTGGCAGAGTTTAAAATAACTCTTGCCTTCATCATCCGAGCATGTCAAGTCTCGTGGATGCTTCTCGTCTTCTCGTCGTCGGAGTAATATCTCTGTGGGCGTGTCTTCTTCCCGTTGTGGAAAGTAACCTTCCCAGTTAATCTGGTGTCTCTCCCGAGGTCTTGTTCCTCGTGGATGTATGTCTTCCGACAATCCACTCCTGTCGGAAGACCGATATGAGGTAATCTAAATTACCTTTCTTTTTATATTTTTTTGCCACTTTTAATTTTTGTAGTTTGAAGCTGCTGCTGCTGCTCTCTGAACTAAGTGATGATGATGACTTAAAGAAAGCTCAATAATGGTTCAGGACTTTCGTCCAACAGTTTGCAGGCGTAAAAACCAGGAATCTATAATATATTTTTTTCCCATAAAATTCCAATCCTTTGAAATCTTGAATTTTAGGAGAAGCTCAAAACACAATTAGATGAAGATTGAATCTCTTCTCCAAGAAACATAGATTTGGAACACAAAAGACCAAGAAACCATCACAAAACCGGAAACGGAGATCGCCCTTCGAATTGCTTTTGGTTTGTGGAAGAATTATTTAGTGAACCGGAGTAAAATCGAGAACCCGTTCGGTTATTCCTAGCTTCAAGTATGATTAAATTAGAGTCAATAACACCGACTTATCCCGTCAAAGGTGGTTGTGACTTCTAACAGTTAACACAACCCACCAGGGTTCGATTGGTATGAACTACACCAGGCCGTAACAAGTACATACACCAGACCTTCGACTGGTACGAACCGCGTAACAAGTACACACCGTACATTGAGGTAATTAAATTACCTCTTTTTTTGAAAAAAAAAAAATCAATATCCAGGAAAAATTATTATCAGATTATTCATCTCTCTCAAAAACTTAAACAATTTGATGAGAATGGAATATGATCTCCGGAAATAGCTTTGAATCATCTTAAAAGCTTTTTTTTTTTTGGTTGCTTTTAATTCATTTAAAAAAATATGTTTAAAATTCGTAATTTCAGGTCTATGTTAACTCTCAGGGCTGCTAATTTTATGATATGGGCTATTGGATTGTGAGCGACTGGATTTTCTTGAATTTGGATTTTAGTGGACTTTCATGACACTAGTAGTGCCAAAGAATTAAACGTTTATCTTAAGTCTATTTGCTTGAATTAAGATTCACTTCAATTAATCATATAACTTCATTCTTTATATCTGTTAACACACTAACGAGCAGACCACAACATCACAACACATTTAATTGTATGTAAATCAAAAATCTCAAGCGAATTAAACATTCCCAAAAGAACCCACAACATTTTACATTAGAATAACTTTTGATTAGATTGATGAACTTAATTATAAAACAATATCTTCAATTGTTTTTAGATATCCATTGAAACTGAATTACAAGTTTTTTTTTTTAACTTCATTCAAATTGTGCAGCATATTCTTCACACAAATTGTCCCAAAAATAAATTTCTCCTGACACATGAAGGTTAAATTAACCACATAGCCATATTGAAACATGAGCTGTGTATTTTATTAAAAAAACTTGAAGGCAATACAAATTAAATGACATTGCTTACAAGTTACAACAATACCGGATCAGGGTTTAATTAAGGCTTTAAGCATACTATTAATGTTATTAACTTGAATACATCTCTACCAGAAACAGTTTATGTGATTTTTTGGAATAGTTTCTTCCGAGAGATCATCAAAGAAAGAAATCATGAACCACAAGTTACATAGACAGATCAAATTACAAATAAATAAATAAATTCATATTAATATCATTTACCAGAAGTTGGGAAACCAATTCCATTGCGTGTTGTAGGAAATGTTGCAAACAACATACTACAAAACACCCCTACGCCTACCGGTAATGCCGTAAGAACCTCTAATGCTTCAGCTGACGGTGCCGGAATGAAACAGTTTACCGCATTCCGATCGAATAAAACCACCGCGCCAAACACCAATAACGACATGAAAGCATGAGCAAAATCTATAACCCTTAGCTTATATGTTTTAGATAGTTCTTGAGGAAGCGTTGCGGATCCATCAATGATCCAAAACCCATGGAGTGTTGCGAATCCATAGCAAATTGTACCGTTTTTGTCTTTGTAAGAATCCGTGAAGCTAAGTATGAAGCACAAGAATCCACATATTGCTACTAGTGTTGATGTCATGATCTTGCTAGCTAAATCACATTGACCACCGTTTGAGAAAATTAGCTATAAAAGCTGGAACGCTAGAACCGTTCCTGTTGGTAAGAGATTAGCTAAATGAGCAGTGGTTTGAAACGTTTGACCTATTGCCTTTTGTATCCATGTTGTTATTTCTACATCCGGAAAGTCTTTGTCTTCTTCGAGGAGTGGCTTTTTGATGTCGTCGTCTTTAGTACTTTTTTGATGATCTTCAACAACTGTGATCTCCATATCTACGAAGTTGTGTGTCTTTTTGTCTCTATGAATTTTTCTCTGGTTTTAGGAAATGATTTGATGTAAGAAGCAATGATGATGAAATTTTAACTAGAGGATATAAAATTAATTATTTATAGAGGTGAGAAAAATGAGGCTTTACACTTTTTCGTATGTCTTGCAAGTAACCTTTGAGACCAAACCAAAGTCTTTGATTAAGTGAAGCATGTTCTTTTCACACCATTCTTTATTAAGAGAGGATTATGATTCTTACATTAGTGCCTTTAAAGGATTTTTTTTTTTTCTCCATGGGACATGAATTTTGGGTAAATATTTTATTATGAGGATGATTCATTGATTCTATATTGCACATGTCTCTTCTTACCATCAAAAGTAGTCAATTTTTTCCGTTACTTTTCCTCATTTTACCAATTGTCCCATTATAATTGAACAAATACAAATAATCTCCACAAGAACAAGAACCATCTTTGAAGTGATGAAACCTATGAATATGTTTAACGATAATCTCTCTCGACAAAATAATAATCTCAAACAGAAAACGTAACAAACACAACAGCAAGTTTCTCACTATGATACAATACAAGCTTCTCCTTTTAACTTCTCTCACATCATGAAGATAAAGATCCGTTTCAGTCACCGGAACATATATCCAACTCTGTTCAAACACTTTCTAATTAGCTAAAGACTTTCCGACAAGAAACATATGTACTTTTTGTCTTTCTTTTTTTACTGATGTACTTTGTCTTTGACCTCAATCCAACTAAATCCTGGCTTTTACCCAAAAAAAAAGAACAACTAAATCCTGGTTCTTTTTTAACATGATTCTATCTCATTAGTCATTACATTACATCGTTACTTCCTCCCACATTCCTTTTTTTTTTTTTTTTTTTTTTTGGTTGTTGACTTGTTGTTGTTAAAAGCTAGGGTTCTTCCTCCCACGTTCTTGCATCTGCGTAAATAGGAGGACTTTTCCCTCGGTGGAAGTAGGGATTTAAAGCGTAACTTCTAATTTCTGATTCTGGAAATTTTTACCGAACCGGATTAAACCGGGATTCAAACTTCTATGTTTACAAAGGCTTATTTAAGTATTACACTAATAGATATATACTCACCAATTCGAACCTAGTCCAATTGGTGGCCACTTAAGCTGTCGAATAGGTCAACCAGGATTCGAAAGGATGTTGGTACGAGAGTTTAAATATCGGTTGCTCATATCCTTTGAGGTTATATTAATTACCTCTCCTTTTATATTTTCTTTTGATAATTTTACTATTTGAATTTCAAACGTATACTGTTTAATTTTCATCCTCCTCTTTCAATTAACTGTAATTTGCTATGAGTTAGACGGTTACGATTAAATCTAATGGGTTCTATTTATTGAGTTTTTGAATGTTTTATCCAATAAATTGTTTTGACACTCCCAAAATATAATCAATGAAATAGAAAATAAAAAAATTTAATAATTAAACGGGGTTAGAAAAGTTGTAGGTTTTCTTTTGCTCATTGGTGTAGTTACGTTAGCTTAGTAGATTTTGGCTTAACCGATAAAAATTTGGTTCGGTAAAAGCCTTTAAGTATAAATAAAATAGAACATTAACCACCAATTCAAGCCCGTTCAAAGTGGTTGAGTCTCAGCTGAGCAGGTTTCCCACCAGGGTTCGATCCATATTGGTACAACTTAGGCAGAGTTAGAATAACTCTTGCACTCATCATCCGAGCATGTCAGGTCTCGTGGAGTCATCTTCCCTGTTAATCTGGTGTAACTCTCTCCCGAGGTCTTGTCTCTTCGTGGATGTATGTCTTCCATTGTCGGAAGACCGATATGAGGTAATCTAAATTACCTTTCTTTTTATTTCAGTTTGCAGGCGTAAAAACCAGGAATCCATATTTGTTTTTCCATGAAATTCCAATCCTTTGAGGAGAAACTCAGAACACAACCAGATGGAGATTGAATCTGTTCTCCAGGATAAACAAAGATTTCAAACCCTAAATCTAATAGACGGAGATCGATGACGATGCAATGTGACAATGTCCCTCCTACTCAACCTTTCGCGGTGGGTTTATTTTAGTAAACCGGAGTTAAACCGGGAACCCGTTCGGTTATTTCTCCCTTTTAAGTATAGTTAAATTAGTGTCAATAGTACCGACTCATCCCGTTAAAGGTGGTTACGACTTCTAAAGTCAACATAAACCACCAGGGTTCGAGTGGTATTGACGTTGCAAAGCTGCGGTGAGGTAATTAAATTACCTCTCTTTTTTATTTTTATTTTAATTAATATCCATCTTATTTTGATGCCTAAAGCAAAAACCAAAAACCTTTTAGTCCATTGTAAGTCACAAAAATTCAATTTTCAGAGTTTAAACTAAGGAACATCGAGTCGTGTGTTATAATGCCTTGGCCACTAACCTATGATAAGTTTTATAACTTCATTCTTTACATCTGTTAACATACTAACGAGCGCATATCACACATCACAACACAATTTACTGTATGTAAATCAATCTCAAACGAATTAAACATTCTCCAAATTAAAGAGCCCATAAAAATAATTTACTAAAAAACATTTTTAATTAGATTGATGAACTTATATATTAAACTTAATTTTGAGTTATTTTAGATATCCAAAAACTAAAGGACAGTAGATTTATAACTAGAAGTTATATTATTTCTTTTGTGCAACATATTCTTCACACAAATTGTCCCAAAAAGAAAATTCTTTTAACACCAAAGCTTAAACCACATAGCCAGCCATATTGAAACATCGGTTGTGTATTTTATTAAAACACACAAGAATTAAAGGAAATTGCTTACAAGTTACAATAATACCGAGTCAGGGTTTAAAACTTTAAGCATACAATTAATGTTATTAACTTGAATACATCTCTACCAGAAAGAAACAGTTTACATAATTTTTTGGAATAGTCTCTTTCAAGAGATCATCAAAGAAAGAAATCGTGAACCACAAGTTACATAGACAGATCAAATTACAAATAAATAAATAAATACATATTAATATCATTTACCAGAAGCTGGGAAACCAATTCCATTGCGTGTTGTAGGAAATGTTGCAAACAACATACTACAAAACACCCCTACGCCTACCGGTAATGCCGTAAGAACCTCTAATGCTTCAGCTGACGGTGCCGGAATGAAACAGTTTACCGCATTCCGATCGAATAAAACCACCGCGCCAAACACCAATAACGACATGAAAGCATGAGCAAAATCTATAAACTTTAGCTTATATGTTTTAGATAGTTCTTGAGGAAGCGTTGCGGATCCATCAATGATCCAAAACCCATGGAATGTTGCGAGTCCGTAGCAAATTGTACCGTTTGTGTCTTTGTAAGAATCCGTGAAGCTAAGTATGAAGCAAGAGAATGCACATATTGCCACTAGTGCCGATGTCATGATCTTGCTAGCAAAATCGCATCGACCACCGTTTGAGAAAACTGGCGATAGAAGCTGGAACGCGAGAACCGTTCCTGTTGGTAAGAGATTAGCTAAATTAGCAGTGGTTTGAAACGTTTGACTCATTGCCTTTTGCATCCATTTCGTTCTTTCTACATCAGGAAAGTCTTTGTCTTCTTCGAGGAGTGGCTTTTTGATGTCGTCGTCTTTAGTACTTTTTTGATGATCTTCGACAACTTTGATCTCCATATCTACGAAGCTGTTTCTTTTGTCTCTATGCTTTTCTCTGATTTTGGGAAAATGATTTGATGTAAGAAGCAATGATGATGAAATTTTAAGTAGACGATATATAATAATAGAGGTCAGAGATAAGAGGCTTTACACTTTTTCTTATGCCTTGCAAGTAACCTTTGAGACCAAACCAAAGTCTTTGATTAAGTGAAGCATGTTCTTTGCACACCATGCATTCTTTATTAAGAGAGGATTATTATTTATTTATTTTTAGTATATAATCAATTATATATCTGTGATTTTGATACTTTTAATTATATAAATATTAAAGGTTTTTATGTAGTTTCGTGGTATGTCTGAATTTATTTGTTAAAATGTAAAGTTGTTTCGTAATAATCCTAGTGGGCTCCTTATTGAGAGACCGTGTCAAATGTCAATGAGAAGAGGGTCGTTCAACATTAGACTATAATCGATCGTTTAAAATAATAACTTTGATCGTAATTATTATATTTGTTTACTTTCAAAGTGGATATTTGTTTTTAGAATCTTTCGATTATCTCGTAAATTTTTAAATAAGACTGATCCATCATGGATGTCATGTAAGGTCTAAAAAATAGATAAGTAGTTATTCGGTAAACATATGTTTAACGTAAAGTGTTTTAGTCAACCACGAATTTTCGTTTCCTTTACCTTTATTGTTCCTTTTTAAGAATTTTTTATTTAGATACTACAGTTGCATCAATTTAACTAACGTCAATTTACAAAACCTCACGCATTGAGACCTGCACGTTACACAATACACATTTTGTTGTTTAGAGTAAAATTCCAAATTATGTTCTAACTTCTAAGAACACTGAGGAAAAAAAAATGCTCAAAAAGTTGGGCCTTATGTACCAGAAAGCCCAAATGTTGAGTAAGCGAGTAAGCACGCTTAAAGTTATCATGGTGGCTTTAAAAATTAGATAAGCTTTTCTTACGGATAAAACTGAAGTTTTTTTTTTTTTTTTTGGGTTTAAAGATAAAACTGAAGTTAGGGACAGGTGGTTATTTATTTGAAGTAATCGGTAATTCTTAAATTTTAAAGTAGCTGAACTTTGAACATAATTTCTTATCGTTGAAAATCCGGTTTCGTATTCATATTTCATATGATTCGGATCGTTGCTTGTTTTTTTTTTTTTTTTTTTTTTCTTTCTCTTTGCTGCATTGTTCTAATTTCTTCAGCAATAATAAAAAAAAATCATAACTCATGATTTAGCTTATAAGAAATAATATCCGCATGAATATTATGATGATTGTCATGTGTACGAAACAATAAACATCCTCAATACTAATTATTGATGAGACTTGGAAGGAAAGATCTTGTCATAATTTGGACGGTGGACCTAACTTGCTTCCGTGTGGAACAAGGTAAAAAATTAATTTTTTTTTTTTTTTTTTTTTTTGGTTTTTGGTAACTTATGTAGTTTTTTTTTGTTTTTTTTCCTTTTGTTTCAAGTTGATTTCTATTTATAATGTACTATAAGTTCGGAACTTGTTATTTACAAACCTGCACAGCTGTGCCCACGTTGGTTCCAACTCAAAAACCCGAGGAAAAACTAGCCGTAGCATTATCTTATTATGTTTTATCTCAAGTCAACCTTAAATTATTGTCACAAGGTATCATGGTATCAATCATATCATATGATAGGGTTCAAGATTGTCTCCCATCTATAAAACTGCAATAACCAATGGAAACAAACAAGATCATAATTTCTTCCATTTATACCGACGATAGAAGTGAAGAACTCGCATTTGATCTTTTATCAAAGAACTAACATTGTAAAACTCGCATTTGATCTTTTATCAAAGAACTAACATTATAGCAATATTAATTGTCTTTGACCAGTTTAGTTGTTTGAGAGAGCCTTTTCGGTTTGGTTCGGTTTATAAATGTTTATCCTAATTCACGACTAAGTCAACCTTAATAACCGGACCAAGTCTTGTTCAATTCAATACAACTTCGGTTTGAATTGTAAAACCAAACCGGTCTCATAACCTTCAAATGAAGCCGCCCCCAAAAAAGTCAGATACAACAAATCCAAATCCCATAACCAAAACCTTCCTTCCAAAAAAAAAAAAACAGTTTACAAAAACAAAACAATCATCTTAACCGGAACAACAACCAGAAGATTTAACAGCAGTAACATCATCCTTGTTTCCAATATCAATGGTTTGTCCTTTAGGCAAAGACATAGGATCTCCAGTGCCATCAAGAGCTTTACGGCTCATTACACGATAGATCTGAGTCAAGACATGAGTGAAAGCTTGCTCAACATTTGTAGCATCAAGAGCAGAAGTCTCCATGAAAAACATGTTCTCTCTTTCAGAGAAAGATCTAGCTTCTTCTGTGGGAACTGCACGAAGGTGACGAAGATCGGCTTTGTTTCCAACAAGCATGATCACAACGTTGGCATCGGTATGGTCACGAAGCTCCTTGAGCCATCTTTCAACGTTTTCGAACGTTGTGTGTCGAGTTATGTCGTATACTAGAAGAGCCCCTACTGCTCCTCTGTAGTATGCACTCGTGATTGCTCTGTATCTATATAACAATAAAACGAAATTGCTCAAAAACAATAGCATAATGAAAAGAAAATAAAAACAAATAAAACCATTTGTCATGATCTAGTTACAATTATATTTATGTAATATAATTACTCCAATTTTCCATACATATACATAGCTAAAAGTAGAGGTTAATTTGGTTTGGTTAAACTAAAATTATTTTCTGTTTATTTAGGTTTCAAAATAATAAAACGAACAAATTTTATAAAAATATCCATTTTATAGTTGAAAACATTCCGGTTTGGTTTGGTTCAATCCAATTTTTCAGTTATGCTATTTTGTCCGCCCATAATTTACTGTTTCCGGTAAGTGAAACAGAGCGAACAAAGAAAAAGCCAAAGCATAGAACTACAGAACTCGTAAGTATTTTATTACCTTTCTTGACCGGCGGTATCCCAAAGCTGAGCTTTGATAATTTTCTCGTCGACGTGAACGCTTTTTGTGGCGAATTCAACACCGATGGTTGACTTTGACTCGATGCTGAATTCGTTTCTGGTGAATCGAGACAAAAGGTTGGATTTTCCGACGCCGGAATCTCCGATCAAGACTAGTTTGAAGAGATAATCGTAGTCGTCGTCGGCTCTGTACGCGCCCATTATTCAGATCGTTGATCGATGTAAGAAAATCTTAAAAGGGAAACTTAACGAGATGTTGTATAATGATCTTATGAAATGAATGATATGTTGTTGTGTTTTGTAATGAAATGAAACAGGGGTAGTGGGTAACGACGAAACCTTATTGGTTTTGCTTGTCTTTTTTTAAAAAATAGAAAACTAATAATTAGGATTCAATGATTTCTTATTATTTATATGCATGACTAAGCATATATATGTAAAGATGTGTATATGTTTTGAAGTCGTTGGAAAGATTAGAGAACAAACATGTTTGACGAAATCTTCGGGTTTATGGCCGCCATGAACTGGTAAACGCAGAACAAATACACTTGCGGGAAAATTAATATTATTTCTGAGTAAGAATATTTCTTCAATTTAATATATAGCTTTTGTCAAATTAAATCACTAGGACACTTACCCATAAATAAATGATAGCAACGTAGGAAGATAACTAGGAAAAAGTTTACTTGTGGTATTTTTCTATTGACATCCAAATTATGTTTTAAGTTCTAAGAAATTGTTTGTATATGACACTTAAATATGGTGTAGAGTTGATATTATTGAGACTTGAGAGACGCATGTTTTAGACTTTTTGGTGAATGGATAGAGATAGATCCTACTAACTTTAAAGGAAAATTAGCAAGTTTCTTTTCTGAGAAAATTACATAGATCTTCTAATATTTATTTTTAGACATAAAAAAACGTATGTCTTCATGTAAATGCTAACTATATAAATAGAATGACTTGATGCTCTTAATTGACTAACAGTTTTTAACATTATTTCTCAATTTTGTTTCTGGTATTATTTATTTGACTACTCTATGCATTCATATTTGTCTAGATTTTGACACATAACACTTGGTTATAAAACAACAAAAACAACTCAAATTTATAACACTTGGTTATAAAACAACTCAACTTGTGAACTCATTATTATTTGACTCCAATGAAATTTTGTTCTCTTTAAATGACCTGTTTAGTTACAATAATTTGTTATTGGTTTGACAATCATTGACCAATTGGTGATGGTAAAAAATTCAAAGAGGAAAACATAATTACAGCAAGAGTACAAGATGTTTCTCACCCATTCTAAACGACGACGTATAAGTCATCGATCTATCTGACTTTTTCCCATTTGGTTTGAAAAAGAAAATCATAATGCAACAAAGTGAAATTGAATATATAAGCAAAAAAACACACAGATTTTTCCTCATTGATCTTCTCGGCCGTCATTGTTGCCGGGAGATGACGACGGAGCAAAATAACCTCCGAGAGAGATGAGATTATCATGAGAGAAGCCATGAAACCCCACAATCTTGTTGCCTTGGAGCTGCAGAGAAAACTCGGTACCGGTCTCGTACCGAAGCAAACCAGATGTGAAAGTTCGGTTATTGGTATTAAACTGAAGCCACTGAACGAAATTGGAAGAGTTATTATAGTAACCATTTACAAACGTGAGATACTCTTCAGGGTAATTGATCTCAAACTGCAAAGAAAACAGAGAAGTTAAGAGATAGCTTTAAAGACAAGTAATAGAAAAAAACTAGGGTTTAGTCCATTTTACAGTTGATGTAAGAGCTTTATCCTCAATACCATGGACAGATCCATGTTCTATATAACCAGATTTGACATAATCAAACTTGATGTATTTGATTCCATGATCTCCAGTGCCTACATATATCTTACTGACACCATCATAATCACCACCATCGTCCCATGAACTTCCACGAGCCTCAACACATGGAGCTTGAAATCTCCTTGTACGCAACGATTTAGGGTGAATGGGAACACAATAAGCACCGATTGAATAGAGAGCCCCTGTGGAAGCATAGCCATGAAAGCCGATGATTTTCTTGCCAAGTGGGACTTTAAGAAGAAAGTAAGAACCCAAAGCTCTTCCCATGAGTTGTGAAGTTTTCTTATTGGTTATAAATCTAAGTCCTTGCACAGATCTTCCATCACCATAACCTTCCATGGACACTAGATGCTCCTCTGGTGGGTAAATTCGAAACTCTTCTTCATCAGACTGTTTCAAACATAATTAATAAATGTCTCTATGGATCTTGTAAGGAGACAGAGATAAAAGTAAGGTCTAATACGTACGGATCGAGGAAGAGAGACGACAAAAGTATCACCAAAGAAGCTGAAGCCAAGACAAGGGTTAGGGTGAGGAATCTCAAGTCGGATAAGCTTATCACCGAATCCGAAAGCTAAGTAACAGATGTCTCCCCACTCTGAGCTTCGGCTGTAAACACTTGTCAAATCGCCGTTTTGTTCTCCGGTGTCCCATACCATCCCGTATCTTCCATCTCCTTCGCCTTCCAACTTTTCAGACATTCTTGGATCCACCATAGACACAGATACTGAGAGACATTACATTTTCCTCTTTGAGTATATTGATTTCAAGGTTGACCAAGTTAAATGAACACTTGGTCTACCCGCTTCTGACAAGACACAAAAACAAAAGTTAGAATGGGTTATGTATTTTAGTATATTGATGTCTGCTTCTCTTACTATTCAATCATGTATTTTTAACACAATATATATCATCTTATTTGCTCTCAATATTATTCATTCTTTTTTCCATTAAAATGTAGAGTTCTAGAAAACTTAAAATCCAAAATATAATACTTAGATAATCTATACACATTCCTTTTTATAAAATTTATCAAAATTATTTAAAGATTGAATCATTGATGGAATAACCTCCCTCAAGAAAAATTGTTAAATTCCAATTAATTTGGAAAAAAAAAACCATACTACAATACAGTATTACATAACCTTTGCCTCTTTGTAAGAACAAATCGAGTTTCAACAATGAGTGATATTATATAATTCGTTGCTTCTCAAGTGATCATTACTCAGTGATAATCACTTGCAATCCTGTCTCAATGTGTCCGGATTTACGAGCTCTATCCTCAAAACTGATCATTATTAATGTCCCAAGTGCACAGCTTCATCCACGGCCAGTGCCAATGCAGCAGCAGCACCAATATATGTGTGTGGAGTTAGCTTCAAAAGTTGCTCTTTTGCTTCTTCAGGTATTTCCAAACCTCTGATAAACTTTCTTATGCTTTCTTCATTCACAGCTCTTCCTCTTGTTAGCTCCTTCAGCTTCTCATACGGCTCTGGAACACCGTGTCTCCTCATCACCTTTTTTTTATACCAAAATTGTTTCCATTAATTGGCAATACATGGAATAACTAGATTGTTAAAGAAGACTAGAAAGTCGAGAACTTTACAGTTTGTATTGGTTCAGCAAGGACTTCCCAAGTTTGATCCAAATCTTCGTTTAACCGAGCTTCATTCACCTATATCAAGAACATTCTTAGCTTATGACAAGTTGAGACGTTTCTTAAGGCTACGGTAATAATACCTGAAGCTTCCCGATGCCCTGTATTGCGCTCTTGTAAGCCAGAAGAGAGTGTCCTAAAGCTCCACCCATATTTCTCAAGACAGTTGAATCGGTTAAATCACGCTGCAAATTGAAAATTTAATTATTAGGCCTATTTTATTTCAGTTACTGTTAGCAAAATCTAGAGGAGACACTTAGTATGAAAAAAATGCTCAAACCTGCATCCGTGAAATGGGAAGCTTCATGCTGAGAAAAGCAAGCTCTGCATTTGCTTTACCTAGATTCCCTTCACTGTTCTCAAAGTCAATAGGATTCACTTTGTGAGGCATTGTCGATGATCCGATTTCACCAGCTTTAGTTATCTGCTTCAAGATTTCAAACAATGAGACAATTTTCCCATTCCCATACAATGATTCAACATATTTTTTTTCGTTTGTTAATACTTGCCTGCTTAAAGTACCCTAGAGATATGTAGCTCCATATATCTCTGTCGAAACCAATTAAGATATTGTTGAACTGGCTAACTGTATTAAAAAGCCTAGCCATATAGTCATGAGGTTCAATCTGCAAAAACCGTGAGAAAATCAATCAGTGAGGAACTTTATAAATGCAAACAAAACCATTCAACCAGGAAAATCTGATCAAGAGAAACAATATACATACCTGAGTTACGTATGGATTAAATGTTAATCCAAGAGAAGTAACAAATTCCTCTGCAACATGAGGCCAGTCAATATTAGGATATGCGGAAATGTGGGCGTTGTAGTTCCCAACAGCACCAGCAAATTTTCCCTTAATCTTAGTTTCTGAAAGATATCTCCTTTCTTCGCTTAACCTCACAGCAAAAATTGCCATTTCCTTTCCTAGAGTTGTAGGCGAAGCTGGCTGCATCAAAATCATGACCATTTCTTTAACCAAGAGAAAGACAGAACCGAAGTAAATTGGAGAAAGTCATCTCTTTTAACATTACCTGTCCATGAGTTCGTGAAAGCATTGGGACATACGCAAATTTCTTAGCCATTAGACAGATCGACTTGATCAGCTCATCCATGGCTGGAAGTATAACCGAGTTAAGTGCTTCTTGAAGCATCAAACCATGGGAAAGATTGTTGATATCTTCAGACGTGCAAGCAAAATGGAAAAACTCAAGAACCTAAGCAATTAAAAGACAAGAAATTCAGTTACAGGGCATTAAAACATCCAAAATCCAAATCCTAAGAACTGAGGAGCGAGACAAAAGTTTATAACCTTAGCGATCTCTGGATGTGATTCACACTTTTGTTTCAAAAAATACTCCACAGCTTTCACATCATGATTTGTTACTTTCTCGATCTTCTTGACTTCTAATGCATCATCAATGCTAAATCCATCCATTATAGCTTGCAAGTAGATTTGAGCTTCTTTGCTAAAGCTTGGAACTTCAGTGACTTGAGGAATGTTTGAAAGCTTAATAAGCCATTTGACCTACCAAATATAAAAACATACAAATGGGTACATTAGAAAAGTCAACTAAACTACTCAATCAATAAATCAGATCATAAACCTTTATTTAGGAGTAACAAAATCGATAATTTCAGAAGTAAAATTACCTCAACAAGTACTCGGAAATAGATCAACCCAAACTCGCTCATAGAAGAAGCCAATTCCTTAACTTTTCCCCAATAACGTCCATCCAAAGGAGATAAAGCAGTTAAATTCGACAT
Source organism: Barbarea vulgaris (assembly GCA_963667165.1). Taxonomy (NCBI): domain Eukaryota; kingdom Viridiplantae; phylum Streptophyta; class Magnoliopsida; order Brassicales; family Brassicaceae; genus Barbarea; species Barbarea vulgaris. The sequence continues at coordinate 9,553,388 of OY763890.1, read as the reverse complement.
CTCCAAGTCTCTGGAACTTGCTCCAGCCATTGCTATCACCTAAATTATATCCATTTATCACCAATTCGTATCAGATTACAATCCAAAACAACAGCTTTTCACCATAAACCCACAAAAAAGAATGAAACTTGAAACTATAAAAGGCTTTACCTTTCTTGAAGTCATAAGCTTTAGAGAATAAGTAGAAGAAACAGAGAATGAAACTCTTGAAAGCTGCTGATGAGAAGTAGCAAAGCAGAACGATTTTGATGGGTTTAAGAGTCTTCCGGTTGGTTTGAGGCCGAAACAAGGGATTTTGGTGTTGGTTAAAGCCATTGAAGAGAAATTGAGCTCCATTAGTGATATAGAGATTCCAGAATCCAAGCTTAGATGTTCGACGAAGTGAGTGAGTCAGTGGAAGCTTGGCGTACATGAACCGCCGATTAATTAGTATTTTAGGGTTTTAGGAGATTCCGATATCAAATTTGTCTTTGTGAATTCCATATTTACCCCTATTTTCCCTATTTATTACGCTTTCAGGTTGGTTGATGATTGTCAACAATCATTTGTTATTTTATATTTTATAGCATATCATTTTTACAAAGAAAATAATCTTTTAATCAAACTTATATTTGCTAATTATTTTGTTGTCAACAAATTATAATTTACTAATTTATATACAAGAATTAATAGCTATGAAGTGTATTGGACTGAATATTTGGAGAAATTTAAGTTTTAGTGAGTTTTGATGTGATTTGGTTAAATTTTGGTAAATTAGAAATTTTATTATTAAATTATCACTTAAAACCATTAAATTTTGGTAAATTATTAAATTTTATTATTATTAAATCTCACTTAAAACCATAAGATTTTGCTCTTTGTATTTTTAACTAAAATTTTTTCTCAGATCTCACATGAAACTCTTAAGTCAAATTCTAATAATGTTTTCAATAACAGTGTGTTTGATTGTACATTTTAAAATTATTAATCCAATAACACTAAATTTTAAAAGATATTTTAAAATTCATGTTTCAATCAATAACACATGATTTGTCATTTTAACTCAAATATCTTCAAATACTCAGTCTCATACGCCCTCTTTATACAAAACCGTAATGTAAATATTTTTTGTTTGTTTGAAGAAATATAGAAAGAATAATAAATGTATTACATAAATTATATACATGTAATTACTAAATTTTACACAATTTTTGTTTGCCGTCAAAAAGAAGATAGTAACGTATCCAAATAATCACTTCCCAAATCCTCAAACTCAAACAAACCAAACACATCACATAATGTATCTTCTTCAGCAGCCATCTTCTTCATTTCAACTTCATGAAACATACAGCCTTCATCATTCCTTAGTCTCTTTCTTGAACCTAGCCAAGTTTCTCCACTCCCAAGCAATCCACAAGTCTCCGAGTACTCCTCAGTTGAACCATAATGGTTCTCAACCATCCCATCAACGACTTTATCATAAGCCCTAGTCGCCTCTTTTCCCGTTCTCAATCCAATTTCGTGGCCACTTCTTAACGTCTGGGACGTAAAAGAGTGGTTTATCGGGTAGTAATTTGGTTGGCAATCCATTTCCATAGCTTTAATAACCGTCTCGAGTTGAAAGTTCGTGTGAGTTTTTTGAGTTCCCCTGATTTTAACCGCGGCTTTATCATAAGCCATAGCTGCTTCTTCTGCAGTCTGAAACGTTCCGAGCCAAACCCTAACACCTTTTCTCGTCGAATCTCTGATTTCAGCTGCGAATTTCCCCCACGGACGCCTCCGCACTCCCCTGTATTTCCTTGTTTTGCATGAAACCGGAGGAGACAAAGAAGAGGCACCGGTAAGGTTGGTTAATGGATCATGTTTGGTTTTGCTTGGGAATGAAGTAACCGAGTCGAGAATCTCTGTCCATTCCTTGGCCTCTATCTACATATCTAGGCTTGGAAGCCTTTCTTTAGAATCTTCTGGTATGCCATCAAGAGTAGGCAATGCTTCCCAAGTTCGAGAAACTTCTTGAACATGGACTGATCTCTTATTGGTTTCAGGTTTTCTAATGAAATTCGCCCAAACATTCTTTAGGATCTCTTTGTCTGGTTCTTGGATATTTCCAAAAGCCATTGTTGAATCAGAGAGGAGTATGTGTTTGGTGAGATTTAGGACGTTTTAAAAGAGATAGTTGCTTTGGAGATTTTGTGTGTGCGTTGAATGGGAAAACTGCGGCAGGATAATTGGGAAGTACAGTTGGTGAAACTTGTGTTCCAAGTTACTGACCACCTAATTTCATGGAGGGTTTTAGGTTACAACGATATATCAGGGTTTTTCTGTGTATACACACACGTATATATGAATCGATTATCTGAAATCAAATTTTGTGTTACTTAATTTTGAAGTATTAAAGATTGTGTACTCTTGAAAAAGACTAGATGCAGTGTATTACTTATTTATTTTTATTTTGTCAAACTACTTAAACATAAAAATTACATATATTAAAATATATATTTTTTGTTTGACAAAATGTTAATATATGTACGACTTTGTTTTTTATTACTCACGATTTACTATGTGTTCAATTCTTGTTTGTTAAAGATTTTCGTGTTTACTTTTGTAATAAACATATTAAGCTTCAGTTTAAGGCTCCATAAGAATTTATGACGTGTTCCCACGAGAGGCACACATGTGTTTTGGAGAATTGTAATTATTGCATTAAACGGTTATAAGTTTTTTTTTGTTGTTAAAGTTAAACGGTTATAAGTTTATAAATTTAATAGCATGCTTCTACATTAGTAGTTTTATACAGTTGGGTTGGTGAACTCTAAAACTACTGATTATACAACGCCAAATTCAGTTTATGCGTTAGATAAGTGTTGATATTTATTAATTTACTACGGTTAAAGTTTGATGCCAAGAGAATATAAATAATTTATAGATAAATTAATAATATCAAAATGTGAAACGAAATAAGAAAAATGTAAGACCTAAGTCAGCAACAAACCTTTCCCAAGTTTAGTCGTATCAGATAATTTTTCGTTAGTCCAAGATTTGACACAATGATGAGAAGCGAATATAATATAAACTATATATAAGTTTAATATTGAAAAATTGAGTATAATATAATCGTTCATATATTCCACACGCTTTGATACATAGCTTACAATTGAAAAAAAGGATTAAGATCTTTATTCAGTGTATTAGAGAATGAGAGATACTTTAGATGATAGGTTCAAGTCATCTCAAAAACAGTTAATACTAATTTTATTGGAGTCCTTTTTTTCCCCTAATAGGTTCAAGTCATCTCAAAAACAGTTAATACTAATTTTATTGGAGTCCTTTTTTTTTCCCTAACGTATACTCTTGGTATTTCTATATCATTATAGTCTAAGGCAAACATTAATACTAAGTTTTTAACAACAACAAAAAAAAACATTAATACTCAGTATAGAATAGCAAATTAGTGTTAGCATCGAAAGAACGAATATATTAACATTTCGAAGTATGAACGATTGTACGTAAGAATATATATCTTTCTTCTCATTGCATATTATTGTCAGCCCCAAACTGGAGTAGTAATTCTATTCTTTCTTCTCATCAACATATATATCCACACAACCACACCTGTTAATTAGGACTTGAAGAAGCAAAAGCTTTTTAAGAGTGGTGAAGATTGGGCATTGAGTGAAGTGAACAACACACAAGCAAATGTTAGTCTACTGTAGAAAATCATAATATGAAAGACAAAGGTAATTATACGACTTAAAATAGTCTTGTAGCTGCTTTTGTATGGTTATAGAAAAAAACTAAGATTATTTATGGGACGGGTCTTTTAATTTTAAAACAAATCAAATTTAGGCAAATACATTAAATTTAAGAAAATTTTGTTATTGTTAGTTTTTCTTTTTGATTAAGGGAAATAAAAACAAAAATAACAAAATTTGTTTACATTTATGAGTATGTAATTGATCAACTGATACATGTCAATATTTTTTTAATTATAATTTTAACATTGAACTTTTGTGAGTTGTGAGAGACTTCAAAGGTTATAAGTGTAATCTCTAATTTTGGATCTCGTAAGAAAGAAATTTTGAATAAAAGTTATAAATTTGAGACGTGACAATATTTTGAAAAACTCTTTTGAGAATCTATGATATTTTTTAAAAAATCTCTATAAAAATTCTTGAAACTCTATCATCATTATAATTTATAATCATCATAGTTCTATATTAATCAGTATCGAATAACACACTAAAATCTTTAGTCAGATTTAATTCAGGCTACATTGTTAGGACCCAAAGTTTTGTATATCTTTTATCTTGTGTACCAAAATAAAATATATTTTTGGCGAATATCAGTTCATTTTATGGCGGGAAAATCGCCTTTTGTCAATTAGGGTTCTACGAATCTAAAGATTTTTCTTTTTCGTTGCTGCTGAGAAGAGAAGAGAAGAGAAGAGAAAAGAAGATGTCAAAAGAGACGAAGAGTAATAATAGTAACAGAGTGATTAATAGCTATGGCGGTGGCTTGGAAGCAAACACCTTGGCCATGCTTGATTCAACCGGCGCTAAAGACAATCGCGACGCTAACGAAGATCGTACGTTTCCTCAATTCTATCTTCTTCGTCTTCGTTTCCGATAAATTTCCTTTTTTTTAATAATTGTATTGATCTGTTGAATGAAAAAACCCTAACTAGGTTTGCAGTATCTAGAAGCTGTTCGTGCTGCTTCACTTGTACCTGATAATGGAATCCCTCCAACCAAGTAATATACAACTAAATTTTGAAACTTTTACTCCAAAAGAATCTTAATTTTGATATGGGTTTAATTTTAATTTGAAGCAAAATGTACCAAGCGATTTTTCGAATATTGAGATTTGGAAGAACATTGGAACTTATAACAGAAAGTTTCCAGCTTTTGACACAGTTACATCAGGTACTCGATGTGTAGTGTTTTTTGTCTTACAAGTTGTGTGAGTTTCAATGTTTTTGTTTATGAGTGTGTTTTGTTTTTCAGCGGTTTCCTTGGGTTTATATATCTGATTCAGCTGATCATTTGGAAATTGTTGATGAGGTACTTGTTATTAAAGGTTTTGATCTGTTCTTGTTCATTTCTTAGTTTTGGTAAGGATGGTTAATTACATGGTTTTCTTTTGGCAGGCTTGGTCACCGTTTAATTTTGGGTCTGATGTTGATTTTGATGAAAAGGAAACATCAGTGAGAAGTTTATGTAAGGATGTTGGTCTCCTCTTATGAGTTAGCTTTTTGTTTTTGTTTTTTTTTTCTTGTTTGATATGATTTATTTGTTTTGGGATTTCAGTTTTTCAACAGCTGATTCAAAACATGAACGAAGGGGAGAATGCGTCTGAGAAATCGGATTTGAAGGTCGGTTCACTTATATCTTCTAAACCCTGTTTTGTTTTGCTTTGCTTTGCTCTGCTCTGCTGCAGATAAGCTTAAGAAATTGATAGACTTTCACACCTATTACTTCTTTTGTTTGGATTATCTGCAGATCCTGGGAAATATGTTTCTGTTCAAGTATCTTGTTCATGTTCTAAAGTTAGATTACACACCACGAAATCAAGTGTATGAAGGTATAGATGATGTCTTTATGGTTTCAAGATTTCTCTTTTATCTTATCAAGTTTGTGCAAAATTTCAGAAGCTTTGTGTCCTTTTGTCTTCCAGAGTCCATGAACTGGAGTCTTTTAAAGGAATCATCACTGAATCTACTTCTGGTACATCCCATAATCAATGACTCAGAACCTAGTATAGTCCCTTAATTTATCGGTGATTTAATGCTATGGTTCTGCTTTTTAGGCTTCAAGAAGAGTGAATTTCAAACTTCTAATGAAAGATTATGTATCAACAATGTGTGCACCCTTTGATGCTGATCAAAAATCTATCAGTTTGGTAGAATTGCACAAGGGCATGCTTTCTGCTATGAATGAACTTCTAGTAATGGTAAGTTTTTGGTTATTACCAGAGTTTTAAGTTTACTATATTTTGGAGTTCTTCTTTTCTCTCACATTGCTGTTCCTTGTTTAGATCATGGAGCTTGATGCAGCAAAGAAGAAAGCTGACTTAGAAGGGATTACCAATAGAGGAGATGGCGTAAGGTATTCACTATTCAGATCTCTCTGTCTCTCCTTTTCTCTTGAATTGTGTGTTTCGCATATGTTCTTGATCCATTTCGATGCAGGACTCCTGCAATGGAAATCATACTTGACGAGCTGACTTATGATGTATACTTGCTGTCAAACTTTCTTAAGGTAAGAGAAAAAAAAAACTCTGTGTTGTCTAAATTCTTCTCTTTGTGGCTTTTGAGTGAAAATTTCTCAAGCAGGTTTTCAACGATCCTAAATGGAAGCTAGAGATTGTTCTCCAATACCTCATCAAATACCTTCCTAAGGTTTGTATTTAATTTTCTGATTTCTCTCTAAAACAAATTCTTTGATTTCTCTCTCTCTGAAGACATTTATTTCTGGTTGCAGCCTGCGGTTCGTACCCGAAGATCAAATGTTCCTCAAGCAGAAGATTCGAACACACTAAATGGGATCTTGAAGACCATTTCAAATGGCACAAATGCAAAGAACATCACTAAAAAGATAGGATCTTACACTGTTCAGATTCTCATCGGACATGCCTTTCTGGTAATAATGATATCTTTGTTTCTTCCTTTCAGTTTCAGATTCTCAGTTTTTTTTCTTTGCCGTCCTAAATTTGATTAATTATCGTTAGGCTCGGCTCACACTCACTAACCCCAACGAAGGTGACTCTATAACAGAGATATGCAATAGTATCATCTCTGCATTTACTATTCTAAAGCGAGTAGACCAGTAAGCTGCATTTTTCTTTCCTCTTAAATTCTTTTTCTTTGTACAGTCTGATATATAGCTTGTCTTTGTCCAACCAAAAGTTTCATGTTTCTTACAGGAAAATCGACATTTTACCATTTGGGAAAGAAGTGTTGTTTACTGCAGAAATGGTACTCAAGGCAAAAGCTTAAGGCATCTAGGAGTCAAGATTTTAGCAAATCTATAGGCTTGCATTAGATTAAAAGCAAAACAGTTGCATGTAATGTAGGAATCAACAGTTACAATCCAATGAACTATGAATGTTCACATGAATCTATATATTCTATAGTTTCATCGTTACTAGATGAATGATCTTATGAATCTGCAGACGCCTCTTTCTCACCTCTGAAACAAATCATGACTTGCTTTAGTAACAAACCAATGCCTTATAAGTTTATGCATAGCATCTTTGCCTACTTGGAGGAATTGGATGAGTCGAGCTGCATCGTGACTGGACCATCGTTTTCAATATTGACCTTTTTTAGATGATTAAAGTTATATATAAGCAAGAGAACTTGTTTTAATCACACAAGATAACGAATGAAACTTGGAAATTGAAAGGATTTATCTCTTACCTTCATCAAAGCTCCAAACACACCATCTGTGAAAAAGACTTAACCATATCAGTCAACAAGACTGGGAAAAAACGGGAATTTTTTTTATAAAAGAAGATCAATGGGAGCTCGATAATGTGTTTATTAATATACCTTTGACTGCATCAGGATTATAAGCTTTCTGGAATTTCTCAACTAAAGAAGCGTAAAACGGCTTTGCTTTCTCAGGCGGCATTGCGACATGAAAATCGGGTTTGTTCCCTTTCAAGAATCCGTATAATGTAAACTGACTAACTGTATTAACACATGATCCAAAAAGATGAAGAGTAAGCAAAGGAAACAACTCTTAGTATACTTACTAGCCAAAAGGTGAATCATAATAATAAACAGATACAAAAAAAGAATATGCATTACCAAGTAAAACTCCATAATTCATCTGCATTACCTGCCAAAAAAAAAAAAAAAACAGCATCAAAGTATCAATTATATGTTAAACAGCATAAAAAAAACGAATTCATTGTTAACAGAACTTACATTTTGGTCCCATCCTTTGCCAGTGGTTTCATTAGGAAATAATCTCATGTTTAAAACTTTTCGACATCTATGAATTTGTTTTAAATTTCAGAATTCTGTAAACGTCATAGTGAAACGAAATAAAGATGGAAGACTTAAAGATAAAATACATACATGTAATCGGCGTCAGAATCTGTATCTGATTCATGGATTCCGATTAAAACCAAGAGACCTGGGCCAATCTCCGATACGATTCTACCATCCACCTGTGAATATCTCCAAGGTCAAAGAAGGTGTTTTTGAGCATTCATTCATTCTAATGACGACGATCTTGAGAGAGTGTATCCTAGAAAACTGACCGTAACGGAGGAAGATGAGACTCTCTGAATTACAGCTCTCATTGCTCTGATTTGATAATCCCGACGGTGAATTTGTTGACTTTGGTGGCGGCGATTACGGCGGATGAGAAAATGTGAGAGCTTGTTGCGAAGTGGAGTGGTATGGGAAGATGAAGGAAACGCAGAAGAAGCAAGACTATACATTTTCTATTTTCTATTTTTTTATTTTTTATGTTAAAAAACATATTTCTACGAAAGGATACCCGAATTAAACCGAACAAAATTGAAATTGAACCAAAACTACACGTTAAGTTTCCGGTTTATAATACCCAACACACGAATCAAATAAGAGTTTTGATAAACCGAACCAAAATCTCAGAAGGTTTGAGGTGTAAATCGCCGGCAACCGTATCGCCGACGGAAGACTCCACCCGCCGTTGAACAATAAAAAACATAATTACTGAGAAAAGCCTTTATATTTACATACTGAACCAACAGAAGAAGGTCTTGGGCGAGAAAAGATGGCGTTTTGGAAACCAGGGACTGAGAAACCTAGTTTTGTAGAAGATGAAGAAGGAGGCATATTGTTCATGTCCAGCAACAATCTCGCATCCTCTTCTTCTTCTAGGTATGCGTCGTCGTGTTCATGTTCAACAATTTTGAAGATTATTGTGTTTGTTTTTATAACTTAAAGGTCGAAATTGTAGTTATGGGTATGCGAATATGGAGAAGCAAAGGCAGAGATTGCCAGTGTACAAGTACAGAACTGAGATTCTATATTTGGTGGAGAATCATGCTACTACCATTATCGTTGGTGAGACGGGCAGTGGTAAAACCACTCAGATTCCTCAGGTTTGTTCGCTGTTCTTTGCTCTTGGTTGAGTTTTTTTGGGGGAAAGGAACGAGCTTTGCTAATTTCAGGGTTCTTAGAACAATAGGTGTATTTTGATAGGAGTCAAAGCTTGTGAATTTGAATTTTTAGTAGTAACTTGCTGACATATTTGCAATGTTAGCTAGAGAAGCATAAAACTTACTCAAGCTTGCTAAATCCTGCAATGTTTAAGCTCACTAGCTATTTGAGAAGTTGTAGAAATTGGAGAAATCCTCATTCCAATCACTAAAGAAGCATAAAACTTACTCAATCTTGCAAAATCCTGCAATGCTTAAGCTCACTAGCTGTGGGAGAAATTAGAGAAATCCTCAATTCTATCACTATCTTCTTGTTTCTTGGTTTTGGTAACGCTTTGTTTATATATAATTTTGTAGTACCTTAAAGAAGCTGGATGGGCTGAAGGAGGCCGTGTTATTGCTTGCACACAGCCAAGACGTTTAGCTGTCCAGGTTTGTTTTCTCTCCCTCAACCAAACGTTACAGCTCAAGTTTGAAGATTGATATCTCTATTCAAGTTGGAAAATTCGTACTTGATCACGTATACTCTTTGTTTTGTAATTTACTTAGTCGGTTTCTGCGAGAGTGGCTGAAGAGATGGGAGTGAATCTTGGGGATGAAGTTGGCTACACAATTCGATTTGAAGATCATACAACTTCCGTGAGACTCTTTCCTTAACAATCTTCTACTTTTTCTTTTAGTATGGAGTATTTTGATGATGCTTAAAAATATATTTTGCTTTGTTAAAACAGGGTGTGACGAGTGTGAAATTTCTCACAGATGGGGTACTAATCCGAGAGATGATGGAGGATCCTCTCTTGACAAAGTATAGGTAATGATTTTGTTGCACAGCATGATCACAATATGATTTTTGGTAGTAAATAGTGTTGTTAAGCATTTCTTATTTTCCGTTGTGCAGTGTTATTATGGTGGATGAAGCTCATGAGAGATCTATTTCAACTG